>MNPL01004039.1:0-12183 GCA_002081605.1 Tropilaelaps mercedesae | reverse complement strand
TATATATATATATATATATATATATATATATATATATTGTACAGACACAAAATGATCGATTTAACCATCGTCAGCTGCGTAACGATGCCCCACTGCGAGTTTTCGCCTACTAGTGCCTAGGAATGAGCTTATAATTTTCGTGATTCGTACCTGGCAATTGCAAAGGACTACGATGCATCTGCGCGAACAAACGATTCCATTCACTTTTCATGTCGGTGTCAGCAGGAATCGTTCGCTACCATTTTGACTGTCGGTCGCTAGGACATAACTTGAATTTCGTCTGATCGTTGATATTGCATGTTGACGACTCTATTTCGACGGTCAGAAGTGACGAGCTCATCAATTTGAAGTCGTGGAAAGAGTTAGTTGCTTGGCCATTCACCTGATAGCCATACACGGGTTATCAGTTTGCGCTAGTCTGATTGGAGAACCTGACCGTCAGCTCGAGCGTTTCGTTCCAGAGGCAAGCGCAAACATCATTTATCAGTTGAGTGCTGTTGGCGGTTTGGTTGACGAGCGATTTTGATTGTTTCCGTTCTGTTTGCTTAAGTCCTTCTTGATCCTTCGACTGGTTGAGTGTTGCTGACTTGGCGGCCCTTGTCTTCGCTAATCAGGTCGATTTGTCTATGATCTCGCATGCTACTTTGCAGTGGCGAATGTTCTCGCTATTCGCAAAAATTTTTTTCTCGCCTTCGCATTACGAAAGATGTAAATGCGCCGTCTCACCTATGTGCGACTCCCTTCGACCATCTATTATCTTAGTAGTACGACAGAAGTGGTTGAATTACGAGTTGTACAGGTTGCAGTAATTATGTTTTTTCCAGTGCTTCTTTATGCATCATAAGAATGTTGTCGTTATCTCTTTGGCGGTGGGTTGACTGGTGGTCAAGGATGGTGGTTTGGCTAGAATTTGGTCGACGGGTCGCACCAGGTCCATACGCGGATCGAACATTTACTGTTGTTAAAGTGCAATTTCAGTTGTCCTTCTGTAACTCGCTTCCTCTTCCTTTCTGCTGCTGCCTTTTTGAAGTGAATGCTGTTCCGACTAATTGTCGTATATCTCTTTAAATTTAGGTGGTTTTGCTGACGTTGTCGTACTTGTAGGCGTCGTTAGTTTTGCCGTTGTTACTACTTGTTACCATAGAGCAGTTATGTTCCTGTTAATCCGAAGTGGGCCCATCGAGGTTGCAATCGACGTCTGCAAGGGGGGGCTTCCTCTGTAGCTGGGTCATCGCTTTGCCGTTTCCCGTCGAGCTAGAACTAAAAAGCAGTTAGTTTTGTCAGGATGCCAGATTTGCTCTCTTCTGTTGCAAGTAGTACACGTGCTAGTAAATGCTATTAAGCTGTGAATTGTACCCTTATACGGTACGTGAACAAGCAACGTAGACGTTGTTACCATAAGCTTTGACCAGGAAGAATATAGTTCAAATAGGCCAATAAAAAGTATGTTTGATAGCGTTTTATATATATATATATATATATATTGCGTTCGTTACAAAATGACGCACAAATGTGTGAGTTCTATTCAAACTGAAAATGTGTGTGGGAAGTTTGATCAAGACCCATTGGCTAGTCGAACTCCAATGTAAAAAATAAGCAAGTTCTTTTGGGGTATTTAACATCTTGCCAGGGGTTCGGTGCGAAAGACTACTCGTTTGAAACGTTTCATCGTTTGATTACTACTGAGGTTATGCAGTTGGTTGAAAGAACACGAAGGAAATTTTAACTCACCTAGTCGAAGACCAGCAGCTAGCGTCGCTGTTGAAGAGGTCTGTCCATGACTCCTCGCCGCAGGCGGACAGATCAGCGAACGACGCGACGATCGCCTGTTCGTCTCTGCAAAATTTGAAAGAAGACAAAATACGAAGTGCTATTGGTCACACCTTTTCCCCGAGCGGCCTTAAGAAACAGCTTTTTCCTAGGATGCTGTACATTCCATTTTCAAAAATTGACAATTATATATACATATATATATATATATATATATATATATATATGTATATGATTATTATTACCACACAGTAATGGATACCATCGTTATGGTATTGCTACTATATGAGACTGGTATTGGTGACTAATGCATTCAAGATCCACATTGACTTGACTTGCTGCATGAACAGTGTAAACAGTTAGTGAAACGAAGCTGCATAGCTTAAACTGCTTAACTATGGCCTAGGCCATGTCCACCGAGGTATGAACAAGTATTAACGTCGAGTTCACAAGCGAACGAAAACATGCGCTCCCGACTCAATGGCTCCCCTAATGTTTACCGATAACCTGTCGTGTTCCCCGCTAGCACACCCATTTGTAAACTGTTCACATGCGCTAGTTCCGATTTCGTTCGAGCCGGCTCGAGACTAATCCGAGTCAGATCGGAGAAAATAGTTGTGGTATATGAAGCACCAGGAGACGGGGGGAGTTAGTCTGTGCCATTTTCGCGGGTGTGGGACCGACTACCTCGCGGAAGTGTTCCGGTTCGTGTCTTCGTCATCGTCAAACAACTGCTGGGACTCGTCGTCGTCGGGGTATGGGCTGTGGCTGCAACAGCTCGAAGCAGAAGGCCCTTCTATAGGACAGCCTACGGCTCCTTGGCCATAGGTTCGCCCCTGGCCGCGTGATGCTGCCGAACTCGGACCGCTGCCGTCCGTGCCACAGCCCTCCTCGCCCTCGGGACCCGCGTAGCCTTGACAAGCAACGGAAAAAAGGAATCCATCCGTTATCTGAACGCGTAACACGACTGTAATCGGCAGATATCTGGCTATACGGAATGAGTGATTAAGAGGTTTGGTAGCGTTTAACTAGAAGAAAAAGGTAGTTCATATACAGCTGACAAGTAAACGCATATTACGAACTTAGTCAAAATTGTTTTTCGCCTAAAGTAACGAGTATATGTATTTTAAGAATCTGATTCATATCACTTGCAAAAACAATAGTCGAACGGTGTAGAGCGTTCGATGTAAGTGCCGTTGGCTGTCATAGATGCCTAGTCCAAGTTAAAATTTGAAGGCGAATTTTAGAGATGGCTGGAGAGTGGCATAAACATTTCATACAAATCACATATCAACACAGAACCGTCTCAGTTCACGAGCTGCCTAAGAAACAGCGTTCTCGTGAAAGGTTGCGTTATTACGCAGACTGGCCACCGAGGCTGTTGGATAATTTCACATCGACGAGTAGCTCGCCGGTGAGACCTTCTTCAGCTTTAGACCTATGAGCTATTTTTGAACCTATGTTGACGCGATGCCTTGGCTAGCTCTCACCTACCTGGATATGTTTGCGGTGTTGACATTCGATATAGCCGCTGCTCATCCAGGTGGTCGTCCTCTTCAGGCGAGGACTGGGGACTGCGTAGATCCGCTACTGCGACCTTTCTCGGCGAATCGAGTTCGTCGTAGTTGTAACCGCCACAACAGGCCGAATTTGTTGAGTTCATATTTATCTAATCGATCGTCAGCAAAGGCAAAGAAAAATTACGTCCTAATAGTGCGAATTTGGATTCCTGTACGGGAACGTAGGCATCCGTATATTGCTTGCAGGCTCGTTGCACATCCAGCTATTCCTTACTTGCTCTAGAATTTTACCCAAAATTGAATCTTACTTGCTCTTGAGTTCAACTTGGTCGTTTTTTTCTTGTTTTTTTTTTTGTTGACGTTCGGCTTCGCCTAATTTCGTTTTCAGTCTAGCCCTAAGGTGACGTACGATACTATGCTTTTAACCTAAGGAGCAGTGGTCACATTTGCAGGAGTCGCATGACGCGAAGCGATATGAAACAGCGAATAATACGAAAGTTACCTATTGTTGAGGACTTCCTTTTAACCAAGCCACAACGCCTAAAATGCAAACCAGCTGAGATTGAAATCGACGTGGAATTGGTTCAACCTTCGTGAACGTTCGAAAAATAATCGTCGCATTTAACTCAGCTGAGGGTCACAATTCTAGTAGGGTAGCTCGAACGGAAAGCGAGTGATCTCTGTACGTTTCCGTACGGCGTATGAACGTCTACCGATTACCGAACCAGGATTTGCCCTTGGTAGACTCGACTTGGCCTAACTTACGACTTAGCGTTATCGCATGCTCAAGGATGTCAACAGTAACTGCGGGCAAACCCAACCACCCAGGGAGGACGTCGAGTTACAACTACGACTTACTTGAGCTTGGGTGGTGTGAACATTGTCGCTATGTGCGACGGTTGTAGCTAACACACTCTTATTAGTAGCGTTCCTGGTAGCGACTGGTGTTATTGCCTGTGGGTTTCCTGCTGCTGATGCTGTGTTATTGAAGCTGTTGTTAAAATTGTTACTGCTGCTGTTATTGTCGGACGTGAAGTAGAAGACGAAGTTCGAAGGTAATGATGACATTTTAATGATTGGCCTATGCTGCTGGAAAGCGGCCGCGGCGGCAGCTTGCTGGCGGGCGGCCGCAGCCGCCGCGGCCATCTGGCGTTCAAGCTCTTCCTCTAATAATTCCGCCTGAACAGGGATTCAAGAAGTGCGGATGTAAGAAAATAATGTAGGTCGACATCTGTTATGAATTCGGAAATAAAGGGGGACGGCTAACAGAATGTTTACTAGGCCACCTCCGAACGAGTATAAAACAGCAAACGATTAATACAGGGGCGAATAATTACTCAGCTAGTTTACCATCAGTTTAGCCATCACTAGTTTAGCCAAACGAGTAGAACTCCGTTGTGACGCTGAGGGGTATTGGCACAAAGAAGACGCTTACGTTTTAGTGAGTGTCTGTTGTGCTAGATTTATTACGAAGATATTGTAAACCCAATGTTTGCGCAAAACAAAGAATAAAGTTTTTCCTCCTGTATTTCAAACGTAACTGTATTAATTATAGAAAGAAATTCTAGAATTTTTTTTGCTGAGGTGCTAATTTCTGAATATATCATATATTTTACACCAAGGAGTGCATATCTCAGAAAATGTACAATTTAGGAATGTGTAATCGCAGCAACACATATTTACGTAGTTGTATTGCTTTGGCCGCACAGGGCCTAGAACCAACCTCCATCTCGAGATCGTCGTCCTGTTGCTTATGGGACTCTTCAAGATGCTTCATGAGCACGGCGACGACCACATTGACCAGGACAAATTGGGCCATGAGGACGAAGATGACAAAGTACAGCGGGGCGATAACAGGCGACACACAGCAGTTCCTCACACAATCGGAAGCTGCATCGCATTTATCCCGCAAAGTATCCTTCATGATCCCGTTCCAGTTGTCCCCGGTGGCCACGCGGAACAGCGTTAGAAATGCCATACCTGTCGATAGCCCAAGCGGTACGAAATGCAGATATCGTTATCAGCATTTGTCAGAAAGAACATTGCACAACTGATTCCTATAGACCTGGCCCCACACAAATAAGAGTTCATGTTAAAGTCGATTTTTGTGTCATCCTATGATGTGTTCACAATTGAAGCGGCCTGTTTAGTTACCCATTTGGCCACAGCTTGACATAAGCAATCGGTCAAGCTATCGCTAGACAGTTATATTCCATCCTGACAGAATCCGTCGAACTCACATTCCAAGTGAAGCGCTACAGGGCACGACTGCGTGCTACGCATGCGCTACAAACCTGGTGAGGTCGTACGTACCAAAATTATGAAAATGCGCATGCTCTCCTAATCCTTGGCAAGGGAATTCATCATTACACTCCAATCTACCGAAAAGTTCAACACCCAATGCTGCAAATATGAAGAACAGCAGAAAGAACAGCAGTCCCAAGTTGCCAACTTGTGGAAGCGCTTGCATGACGGTGTCCAGCAGAGCTCGTATTCCATCCGCCATCTTGAGGAGTTTCAGGACGCGCGCGATCCGCAGAACGCGCATGACCCGTATAATCGTTGGGTTTATCGGTATGAACCCACTCTTCATTTCCTCCAAAACGATACCTGACGAAGGTGTACCATCGTTAGCCATCGTTAGTAGCGGTCGACGTATACCCGTCGAGAGAATAGCCCACAACAATAACATTTAGCCGAAATAGGTGGGAGAACAGAAAAATCACAGAGACTAATGACAGAACAAAACGTTTCGACGAGCTACAGGACTTATAAGCGTATTCTGTGTCTGGTCTATTGTGACTCTATTATATAGACTTTGTCCAAATTCAGCATCGAACGATTTCAAGTCTTCGACATTTGAGCACTATTAGGAATATTGATGTAGACAAAGTGCTTATATTGGTCAAGTGTAGGCAAAGTTTCTGATGCCATTGTAAAACACGCCATTGATCGCGTACGGTCCAGTGAGGGAGACGCAACCTAAAACCAAATTTTTCCACTACCTTCTGCAATCAACCGCTTATTGTCATCTTGCCATTGTTAGTGTTCGTTATGCGATAACGCTGAGCTACTTACCCATGATAGATAATATTACAATCATGACGTCGAGCTGATTCCATTTATCTATCAAGTAGCGAGGAGCCCCCAAGGCGATGAGTTTCATCGCCAGCTCGAGAATAAAGACGGCAGTGAAGAAATAGTTGAAAATTTTCAGGGCGTACTCGAGCTCCAGTGGCATTTGATAGAACTCGAGGGCCATTGTGACAACATTGAGGCCGATGACGGCCGCAATGGCAAGATCGAAGTATTTCGACGTCACCATGTTATGAGTGAATAGCCGGCCGGGTGAGTAGTTGGCATAGTACGGTGGCTCGCGAAGTTCTACAACACATAAACACGAGAGCAGACAGGCAATAAGGTGAACGCATGCGCTCTCGCTATAAAAGTCACGGGTAAATCGTTTGGCAAGTGGCAACGGAATGAACAATGTAATTCGTAAAGCAACAGGACTAGGTTGATGTAACTAATAGGCTGGAAATCACGTCAATATTGTGACAGAGTAGTTTATAAGATGCTTGGTCGCTATTGTGCCGATACACTTACCACACCCAACGTCCGCTTATACCTATTTAAGTTATATTCTCTATTTCATTCTCAACATTGGCTGTATGCAGTGACGGTTCAGAAAGTAGAACATCCAGGGCTACATCACGCAAAAGATGAAAACTGTGACTCTTTTTACACTCTTCTCGCCAAGGAAAAATGAATTTTCGATAAAGTCGTCACAATCAAAGGTACGTTCGCATTTCGTGCCGCAAAGGCAGCTATTTCTAGTTCTCCTCAAGACGCGCCGATTACTGGTTGCCGATACGGAGTCCTTGCAAAGGATTCTCAGACGTGACAAATATAAATTTAGATTACCCATTTCAGCATTTTTTTATCGGCGCGTTAGCTGTAGTTTCCGGGAGGCAAAAAACGGCGTTCCAGTTCTCACTTGATGACTTCTCCCATCCGTGCGAGTGCCATCACTACAATGGTATGATATTTATACAAACAACCATGACATTGGCACGGTACTACGCACCGCCCGTTCCATGTCATTCGAACAACGTAGAGAGTTGACCGGATGATCGAATGATGGAGATGATCAATCAGCGGCTTCACACAAGTCTTTAAATTCCAGATTTCAAGGTTTCTTTGGCCTTTTCAACAGCAATTTCTGTCAAACCGAGCCGTCGAAATATCATTTACTCATCATCAGAGATAGTGTTACATTCTAACACACCGCTCTCTCTCTGCCGCTGGCTTTGTGCCGCATTTCGCGGTCTGTATTTGAACGCTGGGCTCAAAATGACTATTTAAGTATACGTGCACGGGTTCAATTCCCGCCGTTGCACATTTACATTTATGGGGACCGCCTTACAGAAATGCAGAGAGCGTTACCGTAGACGTTAAATGTTGGCTAATGGTCAGCCCTAAAAAATATAGGTATCTGGGTACTGCAACGGCCTTTTAATGCAGCCTAGCTATCTCGTATCTGTTTGAGGCCTAAAGCGACTGTGCGTGGGGTGGTCGGGAAGTATTTGGCCGTTGCCATTGGCTCATCGAAAAAATAGTTAAAGTTAGCTTCCTCTAGAATCCCTAAATGTTTTTATGACTTCTCCACGGGGACTTTTTCGCTGGATACACTCGGGTTACTCGTTTTTTCAAGATAGTAACTATTGAACTTTTGGTTTTAGCACCAGATGTTACCGCTGCTCTTTCTAGTATTGAGAAAAGGTTCGATATTTTGGTGAGTGTGCCGAGCTAACTCCAGATTGTTAACGAGTAAGTTCTAAAATCTGAGTTTCTCTTTCAGTTTCGCTACATAATAGGATTGGGCCATGGCCTTCCCCGTCGTAATCCTCTGGGCTCCTCCAGTCTTGCCATCTTTTCCGACAAATATTTTCCGTAGTGTACGACTGTGCTGTTATACTCGCAGAACAGCTCGACAAAATGCGAATCTGCATGTTGTTCACCCAATGTTGATCTAATATATTGTTAAATTCAGAGCAGTTATCTGTTCACCCTGCAGTTTGCATGGCGGACGTCCAGAAAGGCACAGCTTAAGCCTTTTGGTTGCATTTGATTTATGTTTATGCTAACGCTTACATGAATATGCCATCACCATCTCTCTTTCAATAGTCGATAAGACCAAACGTCATGGGGCTCCCTTGTCAAACGTACCCTCTTCTAATAAGGGTACGGCTTTCATACTCTCTATTTCCATTCATTCCTTCGTTGAAAATAGTCGCAATATACACGCTCCCCGACTGTCATAATTATGTTAGAACCGTTGCCGGAATAATGTCGAAGCCCAGGGCCGGTTCACCTAATCTGGATCACAGAACTCTTCCCTTTTATGTACGGTGGTCCCTATTTCAGCATCCTTCGCCACTATTCCTTTATACTTGGTGTTTAGCATTTCACCTACAATGTCCGATATATATTTTCTTAATTCTATTAAACGAACTTGACCGCATCGCTGTTGGCCCTTTCTGTCTCCTCCAAATTCAAATTTCCAACGTGCTTCCCCTTCTTCTCTCCTTTTTGAAAATACGTACAACCCAGATGGGTTGCTTTTTCGCCTTCTGTAGACGGCCGTCTCTGATTGTTAAGAATTGCCCGGTCGTCAGTCGCTGTTATTCGCCTCATAAACGCGATGGCTCGATAATGGTTGCAAGTTGAACCTCTCGAAGGCTGGCCTTTTATCGCTTCGACGGGCCGTATTCTCCTGCCATGTTTGGCCTAGGTAAATTGTTCAATTATGTTGGATCGCTTCATCGTTGTGCTGGGCCACCCCACAAATTTCAAGGGAACTTCGCAGGCGGGATAAATAAATTTCATCTATTCGACTTTCTATATTATAAATAATTTCGATCATTACGAACATCTTCCAGAATAGCTTGTGCCAATACAACTGATGTACAGTGAATACGAAATGGACTTACGCCTTCGGCGTTTTTCAAGTTTGCGAGCCCGTTCGGCGGCCCGCAAGGCTCTCTCCTCCCGTTCCTGTTCCTCACGGCACCTGTGGAAGTTTTCCACGACCACTCCCACGAACATGTTGAGCACAAAAAATGCCACGAGCAGGAGAAAGGAGATAAAATATAGAAGCCGCCACTCGTTAAAATTTTCTATCGGCTGCTGGTCCTCGCCCACCGCGTCAAGGCCTGAGTACATAATGTCTACCCATCCATCCTGTAGAATAATAAAGCCAACCAATGAGTACAACCATTAGAATAAAATGTTTACAAAGATGCTTTAATTCGTCGTACTTCATGTAAGCGGGGCTATATACAAAAAACTACTGTCTGATTGAAGCGTATCGTGAAATAATATGGTTGATAACGGTGTCATCATAGTACATCTCGCTAAATATATAATATTGCCGCCCATGCAATGAAAGTTTGCACTTCTGAGGATTCAGCTTCATTCTTTAGACATTGGCTTGACTCTATTGGGATTCCGATGGATCTCGCCGATGAAATGTAGGGGATCATCGGACATAACACTACCGCCTACGTGATCCTAAAATGAGATACTAGGTATAACGCACTTTGGAAGACAACACAAATAGCGCCATTAGCGCCTGCCCGAGGTTGTCGAAGTTGTACTTTCGGTTTACCCACTGATACCCGGGTTTAGCCTCACACTCTGCTCTGTTCGTTACGTCCTTCACATCTGGCCCTTCACAATAGTAGAATGATCCTGAAATTAGCACGTATAGCATTTTGTCGTTATCCTTGCCAACCATTCCAGCTAGGAAGGTTCATAAGCTGATTGTGAAGCATATCTTAGGCTGACTCAACTGCTTAACACAATTCCCTTTTTTGGTCTGCATCATCTCTAGTTATTAAAAAGCCGTTCAACAGGTCTTCATTCCAGAAACTGCTGTGCACCTCTTCAATTGACTCGACTTCGTTAGCTTCAATTCAAGCTACCTGTTACGTATTCTTGGATTGACTAAAACACTACATTACCTTTCGGTTCTCATAAGGATTCCTAGGAGTGATCAAAAACTGATATTTATATCCTTACTAAAGGTGTTTCCTTACGCTGGCCTCACCTTTAAATAGCTGTACACCTAGGATGCCAAAAATGATAAAAAACGTGCAGCATATTAGAACGATGTTTCCGATAGGCCTCAGTGAAGACATGAGGGTCTGCACGACGAGTTTAAGCCCTGGCGCGCGGTTGATCACACGCAAAGGCCGTAGCGATCGCAGGAGACGGAACACCCGCAGAATTCCTACGAGATAACACCAGAAGGCAAAATGGCAAGAGTGAAATATGGCCGGCTACAGTTTAAAAATTACAAGTAAAATTCCTTGCAGCTTGGCCTCTAGTCCGAGACGTTGGTTAAGTGGACTGCTAAACGTCAAACTCGTCGAAACAACGGGGACTCCTTTAACGTTAGGGCGCACGCTGTGGGGCACTATATATCTAATCGCCTTGCTTGATCTGGTCCAAGAAAGAAATTCTCGCTAGGTGCGAAACCCTGAATGCTAACATAGAGTGCGCATGTAATGGACTGTGGCCTTGCTCTGCCAAGCGTATAGGAATTATTAATGAGATTCCTGCTCTTGTGTTCCCAGCAGGTGGGCCGATGACATACGCAAATCTCTCTTAACGGAAGTTTAACACACTTGAGGTAACTCCCGACCCTGCTAAACATGATGGCCATATGGAAAAGAAAGAGGATGTATGTCCAAGATTAGGAACAAACTTGATCACCAGACTCTGGGCACAAAGTATAAAAATGAAGGTGTCTTCTTCAGACGTATATATATATATATACATATATATATACGTATTTTGCCAGCAGAGGAGGGAGTAACCTTGAAGTAATCCGAAATGTATCATTGCAATAATAAAATCGTTCGCCACCGATGACGGTAAAATTGAAGGAAGCTCGTCGGTGGATTTATTCACAAATTTTCTTGCCTACTCGCTTTTTACAGTCTGTGGCAGAGGATAGTAATAGCTGAGGGAAACGCTTTAGAATTGTTTTAATCCGCATCTATATCAATTACTTCGATGTAGGTAGCTCATATTTGCTTAAAATCACTATACCAAAAATGCGAGGCCCTCCGTCTGCGACGATGGTGAGCATAAAATCGATGAGCGAAATGGAGACAAGCATTCCGTCCATCTTGTTCCAGCCACTCTTGAGGTACGCATGAGGCCCGTACCACAATCCTTTAGCGATTACCTGTAGAGCACAGAAGCATAAATACAATAGCACGTACAGGAAAATCTCGTACATCCGAAACAAGCATATGAAGAACTATGTCGGGACACTGTAGGAATACAAACCCTCAATCAGTCTAGAGGACCGAATCTAGAGGCCTTAATAAAAACTTCAGCTCAAGTTTCATGAATGCTTCTTGAGACACAGTGATCTTTAAGGTTTTTTCAGCACGCTTCGACATTTACAAAAGGTGGGCAAGGAAATAAAAAATAAGCCCATTAGCGGATTAGTCGGACTCGTACAACAAAGTTCGTCTTCAACAATGCTTTGTTATTTGAAAGCATATTTAAGTTACTTCTTTGCAGATTTTAACCTGGTTTCGTAACCTGCCATAATAGCATCATATGTAAGGCCGTCTCGTTCTCAAATAGATTGCTTTCGCTGTTCCTTCGTACGCCGAGAAACTTCCTTCGCTCTCAATAATAAGATCGTCTATAGAGAACCGAAAACATCCTATTAATTGTTGATTAGTTGTAGGATGTGTCAGGTGTGCTCAAGTGTCAAGAGACGGTTTCGTTAGTCGTACCAGCTGGCATAATCCTAGCATAATAGGTAATCGTAAGAGTGCTTTAATCAAATGTTCAAACGGTTTTAACC
>MNPL01004038.1:0-23079 GCA_002081605.1 Tropilaelaps mercedesae | reverse complement strand
ATATATATGTATGTATATATATATATGTATGTATATATATATATGTATATATATATGTATGTATATATATGTGTATATATATATATATATATATATATATATGTATGTGTATATATATATATAGGTATATATATACCTGTAATTAGGTGATAAGTCAAACTTCGCACAAAAAAGAGAATTTGAATCAAATAACGTTCGTTTTTCATCAACTACCCTGCGTGCTCCTTCAATATTGTACTCATAACGGAAAACCGTCGGTTGAGAACTCAAAGTTATAAATCTGTCGCCATGGACGCCAGGCAAATCAGTCCACTATTTTTAAAATATGCCAACAACAAAACTAGTCTCCAGTGTACGCATAATAGGATGAACCTTCCCAAAGGTTTACAAATTATGTTTCAAAACTATGTTAGTCACGGTTAACTAAATATACGAATACTAGCAATTCAAGAAAGAAAATGTGACTTAAAAATTAGTACTCATTTTATCAGCACATCCGAACACGCGAAGACAGAAGGGCGCAGATTCGATTCGTATATACCCTTCGGCCGAGCCTATTTTGCCGCAGTACTAATTTCCGATAAAAAACCATCAATGTCGAAGGATATAACCTCCGTAGCGATCAGACGTGTTCTAAGCGAACAGGAGTTATACTTTAGCATGCTATCCTGTCATAAGGCTGCTACGATATGAAACCTTTTAGTTGAAGATCACTTTACAGCCGAATAGGTTCTGATATTACGCATGCACAGTAGGATGTGAATGACGTCCAGTCCATAGAAAGTCACATTCGTTTTACGATTGGCTAGATTCATAATCGTTGCGTTGTGTTGTAATTAAGGTTCTAGCACAAGACTGCCGACATGGCCATGTTTTTAGAACGATGCGGCCAAAGGTAGTACTTGAACGATGCCGTTGTGGCAGCTGACCCAGGATGATCTCGGGAAGACCGAAAGCCACGTCGCGCTCTCCGGAAAAACTGGCCGAATCATAAAGAGCCACCCACTCTGTAGAAAACGCCGCGTCCTGTGCAACTTAAACAAGGTCCATTACCAGATAGCAGCTAATAGATGGGCACAGCATCCGTTACCGATAGCGCCACTCCGTTCGTCGGTCGCGTCCGAAGAAACGTCCGAGCCCATCGAGTTATGTATCGAACTACATCACCATTGATCAAGCGCTAATCGTCAATACATCTTCGTCATATACCGTTCAGGTGTCTTCCTGTATTCTCCCAAAAACAGTGACTGCCGTAGCTTGCTCATCTGTACCTCGCCTCTCTCTATCTACCTTCTCACTCTCACTCGCTCTCTCTGACTACTTCTATCTCTCTATGTCTACCTATGTCTATTTCTCGTCTTTCGCTCTGTGTCTGTCTATTGGAGACCAGCATACGTCAAGGCAGTTGGAGGTTTGTGCAAATCGCGCGGAAGCAAGCATGCCAGGAAGTACTGTACCGCTGAGCTGACGAAATCCATTTACAAGTCGTGACCCCGCGCTTTCAAGTGACGCACTAATCGAACTTGCGGCGGCGATGGCGCCGGCCGCAGCTGAGCGTCGTCAGACTCTCCGTTCACTGGGAACCACCCGCGGCCATTGATTTCACGGCTGGGGGGCGAGTTCCCAGTTGACGACGTTCCACAGGATCCACCGCAGCGAACCTAAATAGCCTCCATAACTACCTTGTAGCGTTTCCCACCTAGCCCTGCCGTACTTGATCCAGTGGCACAGTCTTTCTTCCCAGTGTCCGGAATGCTTCTGGTCACGCCACCTCGTTGGCTGGCACGGCTCACGCAAAATTGGCCGCCACCGCAACGGCCGTTGGTCACCGCTGGTGAATTTTGTAGGGCCGGTAGCGGATCTTAGTATATCCAACAAACACATGATAGCCATCCGCTGAAATGACCTGCAGTAGAGGTCGCATCGTTATGTACTGCGTTTAATGAGCAGTGAAAACCAAAACTTTTACTCGTAGATTATATACATATATATGTATAATGTCAGATAAATGTTTGTGTTGTATAACCGCATACCCTGAGGAGGATCTATCTACATTTGAATTTGAAAAGATAAACTACCTATAATTAACTATAATTGCAATCTGTTCTTATTAGAAACATCACTTCGATGAGCAGAGCCTACAAGTTGAACGGTGGCTCGTCACAAAGCTCCATCGAGTTGCGTCTGCACGCCGCATTTTTGAGTTACGACGTTAATGCTTCGTTAATACTTCGCTCTAAATCACGCATTCATTTGCGCACTCATCACTGAACAGCAGCGCAATGGTCCAAAGCTAAAAGATCATCGCTCGGTTGTCCGGGGCGAATTTCAGCTGTTGTGTTTACCCAGCACCATGTCTGCTGGCTGGGCCTGGGCGAAGAAAACAAGAACTCCACTGGAAAATTCGTTTGAATGCATCTCAAATGAGTCTCAAAGGAGTTCAGAAAGTCGCCGTGAATCATATATGCCTCCTTTAAACGCATAATCTTCTGGGTCAGTCTGGCATTTAAAATTCTCAACGTACCTGTGAGTTCTATAGATGAAGAGCGACGCGAACTTCCCAAATGGGCAAAGCGCTCTTTGTTTAGCCGCGTATCCCCCTGATCGCTGACTATTGCGTTCATTCAACGATAAGAACGCGGGTCGAGTGGGCAAGCATAATTTATTACCGTATAGTGTTCTTTTTTTTTATACACCTCTCTATCAGTTGCAAAATGGTCGTCTAATGATGAAGCGCGCAGATTCACGCAGAATATTGTTACACTGTAATGGACGGGCGCAATGAGATGAGGTAGCAGACGCATAAGATAACGATTCGCTAACCTACAATGTCGATATCCGCTGTCTTTGCACATCTACATAGAAACACTCGTACAACAATGCTAGCCAAATACTAAACATGATTATTCCTTGCCAATCGACGAAACTGACACATCGACGCTCATAAAAACCAGTGCAATCATAAATGCAGCAGTAATAATAATAATAATAATGATTATTATTATAATTATTACCATTGTTATTATTATTATCATTATTATTATTGTTATTATTATTAATCGACTGTATATTTATTGACTTCTAGTTGTACCATTATCACATTAAGCGACATACTAACTAGACACTAATAACGGTGAAATGATTTCTGCACTACTAAACCAGTGCACTGACACTGTTACGATTCAAGTTTCGATTAAAGCTGAAATCGTAATTGAAGTAGATATGCCTACATACAAGCAAAACTAAACTCAAATAATGGCAATATTGGAAAAATGCTTTTTGTGAATTCGACCTTAGCACCAATTATGCACCTATAGAGCATTTTGACATTAGATACAATACGAACCCTTACTTATGTGTATTGTCGGATATTATTTAGCTGCGGCAGAAATTCACGCAACAAGCACAAACCTAATGGGTTTTCTCGAATGTTGCATTCTCATAGGCCAAGGAAATAATATGTTTATAGCGAATGTTATTGTCTTTACTGGTATATTCAGTTTCTTATACGATAGTGTAATGATTGAGTCCAGCATTGGCAAAATCTGCGATTGCCATTAAAACAGGTTGCAATCTTGCACAAATTGGTGTCGTTACAAAATAATATTTTACAATTTATATAGAGTAACAGGCGAAAACCGGTATCCGATAAAAGGACGGACGCACTCGGAAAAAGTAAATCAAATGCAAAAAATAAGTAACAAAAAATAACATCGATGTAGCACACTTTTTCCGTATCATCCAAATGGTTTCGTTTATAAAATATATGTAAACCAAACGAGCAAAAAGTACAGCGTGAGAAAGACTTGACTTAATTTTACGTATCGTCTTGTTTCTTAATAAGTGCGCCAACAACCACTTTTCGAAGCGTCATGCCTCATGAAAATTCTAGTGCTGATTCTAGCTTCCATGCTAATGTGACGCCTGCCGTTCGTGTTCACCGATAGTATCGTACATGCCTAAACAAGGAATGAGTTCACCTCTATTGTTTTTCTATCGGCTAGGGTTAAAGCGACCAGACCTTCAACGCCTAGACGACCGCCGCGGGCTTGCAGCATGTCCCGACGCAGTGAACGCATAGACCCCGGCATCACGAGTTCTACAAACTCTAACCTAGCCCGAAATCCTACCAATATTCGCATTTATGCATTAATGTGGTCAATTTACACAGCACAGCGAAAACCGCCACTCCGCCACCTCGTACCCGTATAACGCAACATTCTAACAAAGTTGATCCATTCATTCGCACGTTAGCTCAACATTTCTTGGTTAAAGTTGAATTCGCCCAGGGGCCTAAGCAATCACATAGTTTTTTCAAAACTTCGCAGAAAAATTGCATAATATCATTGCCTAGATTGCTTTATCATGGCGTTTACATTACGAGTTTCCTTCAAGAAGACCTCAATGTGTTTTGATTGCGTGTAAAGGCCTCGTTTTTGCTGTCCGTTTTAACAGCAAGGGTTGTGTATCATATCATGTCAAAATTAAAGAAAAAGACGCAACGGCACAGCGCAGCAGTAATTTATATCTGTAATGTGGGCAGCGAAACCTTTCAGAGAAAAACTGTGGCCTCCACATCTGGTCGCGCACCCGGTCCAATACCGGCGATTTTGTTCTGCGCTCTCTCTCCACTTTTTTCACTAAGCTGTTGTATGTTTTCCAAATTTGAAGACGGCAGAACCGAGTCGTCGATAGTATAATCGCCGACAAAAATGAAAGGTGTTTACAGAGTAATGACCCAATCACTCATGAACATCGATCCCGGCCTCGCCGTTAGCATGGGCCGGCGAATAAGAAAAATATCGAAAGGGAACACATACGGATTACGATGAAAAGGGCAACACGGAACAATGTTTCCTTAAGTCGAGACAACGAGAGAAATAGGCATCATTGATCGATGCCTTCGAGCTCCATTGGATTTCGGTCCTCGACAGAGCAGTACAGAACTTCAATAACGTTACAGACGCCGTTGAGGAGATGCGACGATACGGTAGTGATGCTGCGCCCTGTGAATGATATCTACGTGGCGTGAATTCCTTCACATAGGCGCTAACGATGAGAGGGCACTTCGTGCGTCTTTTCAATTTCCTCCGCACGCTCGCTCCGCTGATCGCTACAACGTGCAATAAATATGGGAGAAATGAACTTTTACGCTACGTATTCGCATCGGTTTTTCAAAATATCTATGGGTTCCTCAGCGTCACACATGATACCTCGCTTCTGAAGACACTTCGAACGCAAATCGTTCAGCGCCGATTTTTCCACGGGTTAGCAATGGGTCATCCATCGCCTGGACATCGTTGCGAATAATTAGCTCAGCTGTAGCTGCCTTCAGTTTGACAACATTGGCAGGATGTAAATCTACCCATGACGTCTAAATTGAGTAAAATTATCTCACCAGACAAAAAATATTGCTGCACAATTTTTCCTGCCACGGCTATATTAGAGCTACCCCTGTTTGCGATGAACGCCTTCATCCAACTCGCCAGCGAGCGCCAACCACAGCTTGTATAGACCAACATTGACATTCCTAGCGGAGCTAATAGCAGCGCTCTTAAAGCATTGGTAGGTTTGCTCTTCGCGGGACAATGCCTGAGGTTTTAAGACGTTTCTTGTCTCTCAATAGAGTCTGCTCTACTAAATGGAGCTTCTAATGACTACTACTATGCGAAAGGGTCTAATCAAGCCCACAGGCTGGCTGCGAATGAATGGCGTCGTTCCATGGGAAGTTAATCGACAAGACGATACTGCAACCGTGGTTAAATTCAATGAGCTATTTTTCATTTTGGACTATTATTTTCATGTTCGCTCGGCCTATCTGTCTCAATCATCGCTCGAAGCCAATCGAAGAAACTACGAGGATGTTTGCTCAGGCAAATTGGCGTCAGAATTATCCTGGTCAGCTTCTTATAGCAACTTTTCCAGAAAGACACTCATGTACGTTATGAGTGCATCGAAGCTTCGTCAGGCAGAAGCAAAAGGTCCATTGAAGACGGAAAACATTTTAAGAAAAATGCTAATACGCCAACCGTGTAGTGGCGTTTGCCGATCTGCTCATGGTCATACATAGGGAAGGCAATATGCGACCAAAACATGGACAGTTTGCACAGCTATGCTCCATGGGCTAGCTGTTAAGGCAAATACTACACTAATAAGCACACTTAAACACACACGCACACACGCTTATATTAAAACCTCCTATGATTCATACCAAACTAGGTGCAGAACTCCACTGTGAGAGAGGTGAAGAAAGCCAGTGCATCGTACGTGTATAGTTCTCAATCACCACCAAAATAAATAACACATACAACACGCCGCATAGCATCGATGGCCAACGCGCAACTGTCATGTAAAGCTCGAATTCGTGCGGCAATGTCATTAACTCGAGCGTGTCGTCCCGCGTGTGTCTGCCTGTTTCGAAACCTTAGCTAAAGTGGCGGTACCTTATGATCCGTTCGACTATCTTCAATAAAGAGAAAGTAAGCGCCGGGCGATTAGCATTTCAGCACGCGAGTGGACGAAACAGAAGAACTCTGTTCAGACAACGAAGCTACGAATAAGGAGAACGAACAGCGCTTGTTGTCCGAGTCGGCACGCGGCAGGCGCTCCCGGGTGCGACGATGTCCGTCATAAACTGCGCCAGAGGCTCCCGAAATGTCGGAACCAAACCAAAGAAAACTACTCGGCTATCGATCGTATCCCATCTTGGTTCAGACATTCATCCGAATGGAAAGCCACATCACCGGCTCTCTTCTCCCGAACGTCCACGCCATACCCAGCTGAAGGTGAACGGGACGCACGCGGCCGCTTCGCTATGTACCGACAATTCACCCTCAAGAAGGCCGCGACGGAGAAGGCGGCCTGCACCAAACTGGCGTCAACGAGAACACGCGTTCGGTGGTGCACCAGCCGGAACTGTCGCGCTGTACACCGCGCCCCAGTTCGCGCTGGATGATACACAAATGGCGGCGAAGACACGGGACATCGTGTACTCGTCACATCGCACGAAACGCCGACAACGGCAGCTGAATGAGTCACCTGCGCGAATCCGTTGTGGAATTTGTCTCCACCAGAATTCGAGAGATAATGACGTTCGTTTGTCTGATGTTATTATAGCGATAGCCATTGATAGCTTTCGCTGTCGATGTCGCTGTCGGTTGCTGTTGTCATCGCTGAGCTGTTCGGAGGTGACGACGACGACGGCGGCAGACACCTAAACAACAACTACAACAACAAACAGCAAAAAACAATAACGACGAAAAGGGACCAGATCAATCCGGGCTTGATAGTAACTGCGTGACGTCCGTTAAAACTGCTTCGCTGTGCATGTAGCTTCTCACGCCGCTATCGACGTCTCGCTTATGACAAAAATGAACCTCGAAACAGAGACAGCAAATCCATACTTACCCCGTTGTAATCGTCGCGTTTCCGAATCAATCCAGAGGCTGCGGGTTAAGCATCTCATACGCGCCTGAGTGAATCGTGGAGAAGGGTGGCGATCAGAAGCAGATGGACTGATCAGCTATGACGAGTTACCCAATGCATTAAGTGGGTGATTACAAAACAAACTTAAAGCTCAGGAGTCCTAATGACATCGGTGGCCTGTCACACTAACAACAACACTAACAACACCAATAACAATACTGTGATCATCATTATTGTCGTCACTAACAACAACAACAGAGGAAAACAACATGAGTGATGATGGCGACTGCCTCATTCACTATCAGGGACGGTCACTTTAGTTGAGTGTGGCCTAAATAAACCGTATAATTACTATTGGTACATTAAAAGCAGGACGGTTGTGGATTACGTTCGAATCAGTTCTTGTTAATCGTGCTAATTACAGTATTTCGTTCAGACAGACACAAAAGGCAATCTTACTGCCGTGCACGTTTAAATGCACAGTATTCTGATGGATTCGTTTTGTATGATTTGCTCGGTTCGAATGGTCACGGATTTCTGAACGAATGCCCTGAACGACCTTTTGATCGGTTCGAAGGAACTGCGGTAGAGTATCTACTAAAGGTTGCATACTTTTTTTACCGACAGTTAAACTTCATTTTCGTCCAAGAACCTGCGTATCGATCACAGTGATAGTCCGGATAATGGTAATACTATTTAATCGCTGTTTCGTCAAAAGCTGTGGTTGGCGCATGTGCGTGTGTGTGTGTGTGCCTAAAATAAAATAAACTATGCGATCCATCGAAGGAGACAATCTTCAAAGGAGGAGAGGTGGTTCTCGGTTCCTGGCGCAAATTGCGGCGACGCAGCTCCACATTAGACTTCAACGAGTGGCCTTAGACGCTCGTTTAATAAGCTCGTACACACTTCTTACATGCACAAACTCTGATACAGCAAAACCAACGCACAATTGCTGAGAGACTAACAATTCAACGCCCACGAAGACGCTCAAAGGCCAGCGACATTCGACTCTATGGGAATGTTGACAAGGTAATCGAAATAAGAGCTATAAACTGCGTTAGACATCCTGGGCGTGTCATGATTGAAGGCTATACAGCTTAGCCAGACTCTTGATTTTATCTACCCATATACAATCTTAGTTCGGTATGACGGTGCGACGGTTCGATAGCAGCTGCTCTTATCGTTGTACTGAGCACCTACGAATAACAGTAACTCTCTGAGCGCTGCGGGGGTGGATATCTATGCAGCTTATCTGAGCCTGCCATCCTCCCCGCCGGGTATGTGGCTAGTGGAAAAAAAGGAGTATCATAATCATAACGGTATGAATATTGCCATCCATCGATGTCTATATATTTTCCTACGCACGCAAACACACACATATACACTCAGTCAAACATGTAGCTAGCTACCAATAACACGCACGAATAGACACCTTCACGTGACCTTCGTTACGACAACAATAGCAGCTGGAGCGAATAGCCAGGCAGCAAAGCTGCAGCTCGGCGTCAGATACGGCGAGAACGAAGCCGTGCGAAAAAAGTATAACCACAGCACACTCAGGCCACCACCGAAGCTGGCGTCGCTGAGAGACCATTCGATAGATGGAAATTACTTTGGAGGGACGCCGCTGTTGACAAGCCGCAGTGTAATGATGCTGCGATCAATGAACGAAGAGTAAGCGATGATGGTAACGATAAGGGTCATTACATACTGAGTACGAATCGGCTTCGATTTTACTCATTGGACCACGAAAGAGCAAAAGTGATCCATTCGTCAACATGTCCCGGAGTTCAGCCTTCGTTGTTACCGATACATCATACGTCTATGTAAATAATCGTTATACTCTAATTAGATGTCGTTCTCGCTGGTGTTCTGATGTCTGAATGATTTGCTTTAATCGTCGACGTCGGAGGTGGCGCGGAAAATGGATCTATTGCAAGGAGAAGAGGATGAGCCTCACCCCTTGAATGTGTTCTTTATACTGATATATTTATAGAATCGTTTTTCACTGAAAAAATTAAACCGCTAGATGTACGTCTACATCTATGTGTAATACGGATTTAGCTCTTATGCATGCTAATTCTTCCACCGGTTAGCGAAAAGTTGGTGTCTACAGAAGCGTTCGTATAGTATTATAGTATAGTAGTCACGTAGATTTCTTTGCTAGACACTGTGGGCCAGCTTTAGGTCTAGTCCTCTTAGTTTACAATACGACTGCCAATTTCAACAACCTGATAGGGATTCTGTTTAGCTTTTAGCCTTTTCAATACGTAGATTGCAGCTGTCTCGACTCGAAGTTGTTTTCTCTCTCTTACTAGGTCAGTTGTGAACTTATATTTTTCAACACAAACACACCATTAGCAGCCGTGTGTAATAGCAGTTCAGTATGTAATATCTATAGCGTTGCTTGTGGGTTAGTGTACGGTAAAACATTTAAGAGCCTCACGGCAGCTAAAAGTGATAGAAACATTTAGTCAGAGAGTGAAAGAAAGGCTGGCCATGCGTTGGTCCAGGAGGGCAGGTGAAACACAGTTTACTAACTGACTAAGTCTGTTCTAACTTGCTTTGCACAGAGGTGTATTCTATGCAGTCAAAACTTAACACAGACAGAGTGCTTCTCAGGTACATCGAGGACTCACCAACTCGCTTTTGTGTTTGTTAGCGCTTGTGTTATAATCTCGAGCTTATGGAAAATAAGCCTTAATCATGACTAAGGGATCTATTTAAGCATACGCACTTAGGACAGTACTATGTTCAATAAAACATTATGTAATAAAGAAGGTGACATGCAATAATACAAAGAAAAGATATCAGATGACAGCGTACAGCGTTTGCGTATAACCGAACTCGGCCACTCCAACAATGCTCTTACAAAAGAAAAAGGTATATGTAAATAAACTCACGAAGATTTACCACTTCAAATCCTACATCGCACAGTTACTAATTCTACGAGCTACACCTAACTATCAATCTGGCCAAGCTATTCACTGAAGACGAAGAATTAGAAAACATAAGTACATATTTATTTACATCAAATCACCTCCCGAAGGCCGCACTGAGCACTTAAATAATAATTTGGTTCGCCCAAGAAAAACTCCTCAATTTACGGCTTCTTACCGCACACTCTATCTATATTCCTCCGTAACTATTTACGTCCAAGCGCTACAACTGACAACAACACTCGCGCACACAGGTGATTGCTCACGCATTTGTTCTTCGTTCTAATTAGCTGACCTCTCATTTTCTCCATCTAAACCGTAAGACCTTGCATGACCGACCACAGGTCACCCACTGTGTTAGCCACTCGATTCGTGTGTATCTGCTACTTCAAAACAGCTTGTGCCAAACGTCTCAGCGAACTCGTCGCCGCGTCCATGCACTTCGCGGTGGACGGCCCACTGCAGCGTTCATATGCCGGCCGCTGGATTATCCCATTCGCAAATACACACTGAAATGCATAGCCGAACTGCCACCGCATCGACAAGTGCCGCAATAGGACGGCAAATTAGTCTCTGCTCGCCATCGTCGCCATGACTCTCAGCGTGTATGGCTTCCGGAGGAGCTAGTATATTTTAGTGTACGACATGGTTGAGCGGGTCCGCCCGAGTGCTGTCGTGATCAATTTGTCGGTCTAGTTCGTCATCCAACTCGCCGACAAGCACGACGTTGTCGCCTCGGATAATGTACAGTCCCATGGGTACCCTCTGCACGCCCTCCTGCATGCTGAAAATCCGCTCGTGGCTGTCCTGCAAGATTATGTTAATCGTCTGATCAAATCCTGAAAGTGGAAACGTCAGAGAACGAAATTCAAACCGTTAGGTCTATTAAGCGAGTACGCAAAAAATGACGTTACTATTGTTCCCCTGATCTATAGCAGGTGCAGCGCATTTAGCCACCTACTCTACATGACGCGCCGTGTGGCATTTTATTAGGACGCTCCTGCAAATAACTTAAAAGCTATTCTAAAAAAGTTAGCTGAAGAAATCAGTTACAGTCTACTGTGCACTCGAAAACGAACGCTTGTAGCCCGGCTGCTATGGACAACTTTGGAAGAGCCCCGCCGCAGCTATATCGCCAACACTTACCAAGTGGCGACGTGGGCGGGGAACTTTTTCAAAGTTTCAGCGTCGGGTTGGTCACGAAGCCGGAGGTCACACCATGAACAGCCGTTGCCCCGACGATCCAAAATCGCCTTGCGAACATGAAACCGAACACATTCCGGGCTCAACGCAGCCATCTTATGTACGGCGGCACTGGCGGCTTGCTGAAGCTCCACAGGCTGCCCCGCGTCAAGCACGTAAGCTACTACGGGCGCCAACACCTTGGAAAGGTGCTCCTCCGTGAGCTCCAGTTGACCGGCGTACTCCCCCAAACACTCGAGGAGTGCTAACTGGTACTTGTACACGGAAAGGTGACAATACTCTCGAAACGGGGTCGAAGTCGACGCGTGTCGCTGTTCGTGCAGAAACGAGCAAAATCTCGGCCAGAGCTCCTTAACAATGCGGTCGCGAACGAATGAACGGCTCGTTCGACACAGCGTTGATAGTACGGTCAAGGCCTTCGTTGATAACGCGAAGTTGTCGGACGACCGCAACCGATAAACGAGAGCCTCCCAAACGAGGTGAACAATCGGTAGGAGCTGGTCTTCGTAGGTTTCGATAAATGTTAGACCATCGGCGATGACTTCGAATGCTTTCGTGTGCACGAACAAACCGCCGGACTGCATGTTCACGCAGGCGTCGATGAGGTCTACGCAAACTTGTACCGGACCCGGAAGATCCGCGGGCTGCTTGTCGCCCACGCTGTACCGGCCGTTGTCACCCGACTCTTCTTTCATATTCAACATGTCTTCTGGGTTGAAGTCCTCGCTAACTTCTTCCCCGATCGTGGCCTCTGCGGCACGGGCGGCTTCAGCATTGCGCAATAGCCTTGCGGCGAAGTCGCGAAGGCTTTCTGCCGACTTCGTCTCCACCTGCAGTCTTGGCTGGGGGCATCGCGTTTCTAGACACTTGAGAAGGCTGTGCAGCGTCGTCAGTGTCTGCACGACGTCGCCCACTGCGAGGTGATTTATCAGGCAAGTGAATAGCGGAGTGTAGGCATCGATAGCCCGCTCCGGAAGGTAGGTGAACAGACCGCGGCATGCAGCATGAAACGTCGCCGGGTCCTCGACGAGTAGCTCGTCCAGGCTAGACGTGATATCCTGCGCTTTCTCTGCCAATAGATCTTCCAAGTTCGTGAAGCCCATGGCTTTCGGCGTTTCGAATAGAGCCTTCTCTGCACTGACCATACATACATCTGCGTCATCTTCCTGTCTAGCTAAAATAAACGCCAGTACATTCTCGTTCAGACATTGAGTCTTGGAGATCAGGTGTCGGACCTGTGCAAGCAAGAAGACCCTCTGGAGTACGGAGGTGGTGGAATCATCGACAGGAAATGCCTCAATTATGTAGTCGATGAACTCCGTCCCGCCAGATTCCTCTGGCCGGACCCCCTCTATCACGAACGAGCATATCAGCGCTGCCTCTGCTCGCCATCTCTTCACCCTGATACACTCGAGCAGTATGTCGCGGCAGGTGGCAACATCGAGACTGGCCCCAAACGCCTGGCAAAAAGCTCGTAGATCTGAGATGGCGTTCGCATCTAACGCTTTAGTTTGCCGATGCAAATTTCTGATCGGCTCGTTACAAGGCTGATTCGACGGACTTATCCGTAACGTCGAGCAGTCTAGCGCAACCAACTGAAACAGACTCGTGAAAAATCTCCTTCGAGACAGCTCATTCTGTATTGCTTTGGCAATCGTGCCGGAATGAATGCGCAAGAGTCCATGCAGCTGCCGGATGAAAGCGACCTTTTCAGCATCCAGTCCCACAGCTGAAATTCGCGGCATTCGGACAAACAGCTTCTCGAAGCACTCGAGCAATTTCGCCTTTACCGACACACTCTCAGCTAGTTTCGTAAGACCTGTCAGTTCTTCAAGATTGAGTGCACGAGGTCCCTCGAGAGTTAGAAGGATCTCCAGGCACGCAGGGATGGCACCTTCCAGATGCCCAGAACAGTTTCCGAGAATTTTGGTAGCAAAGTACTTGCACGAAGGTTCGCACTCTTTGAAATGCGGCGGACAGCATACCCGCTGAAGGGTGGATATACAGGCGATCAGGTTTGGCGTTGATCGCTCGTAGAAATCCATGCCAAGGTCGTACTCGTCGGTCATGACCAGCCGGACGGAGTCGGCAAAAGCGTGAAGTGCGGCACTAAACACACGATGGCTTTTTTCGCTGAAATCCATCACCTCGCGAAGAAGACACGAGGCTATGCCAGGTAGGAAATTACATACCGTCTTTGCAACCTCGATTTGGCTACTTAGATAGCTCGCCCGTAATGTCTCAATCGAGCAGAGTTTCAACTCCTTGCAGCGATGCCCAATTAAATCGACCAGGGTTTTAATCAACGGGACGACCACGACCTGAAATTCCTGCCCCGTGTAGACTTGAACCAGCAACGTTGGATCTATTCGCGTGAAAATCGTATGAATGATATCCGACAGTCTTAGCAGCAGATCCTCGCTGGCGTACGGCTGGAAGCCGCCTTCCGGGTGACAGAAAAACATCAAAAGTGTTAGTATAACATTACGAAGGGCCTCAGCGTCCCGCTGTCGTCCGCCGAGTCGGTCCAGAACCGACCGTAACGTATCCAACAGGCAAGTGTTCACTTTCTCACTGTGACTTCCCCGTTGGAGCTGACTGAGCAGAGGTAACAAAACATGATTCTGGTATTCGACGAGCACATCATCGGGACACAGGGTGATAGCCTCGGCTAAACGTTCGACATCTGCAAGCGTTCCTCCCCTAAGAACTGTAACGCAGAGGCGACTTAGCTGATCCATCGTATTTTGCGACAAAGAAAAGACAACAAACTGACGAGCACACAGCTCGCTCGAAGTTGAGAAAGCTAACCGTTTCTGGCCGGCTTTCACATTCGACGTCAGCACGCACACAAACGCCACGCGACTTTGGCGGTCAACGAGGTGGTATGAGGACACGAAGCGTTAGTTAGTACCTTTGAGGGTTCCGATAAAGCTGCGGCCATCGCCAGTAACGACGTGCACCACTTTGTTCTTGTATCCTTCGAGGGAACTTGCCATGTCCACTCACGTCCCAAGACAGGCCACAACAAAACCTCAGTGTAACGTAGTGTGAACGGTATTTCCGGCGAAAATGTTCACCACCGTCCCGCGGGCAGCAGCTCCGATGATAAGACAATAAGAGATGCGGCTGCCGACACCGAGAGCAGATTAGCGATTTGTACGTCGGAGAGGTGCGCGACTACAAATGCAAGACTAGTGATACCCACACGTGTAGGCGAAGCTGGCACGAGCATGCAGTGCATGTAACTGGGTGCTGTTATTGTTAATTGTAGAGAAAATAGCGATCTCAATAGAGTGTATTTTCAAATTTGCGCGCCTAATCCAACATGGCGACCCCCACGTGTAAAACGTTTTCCAAACTCGACGCCGGCATCGCATGTAAGTGAGCTTGTATGAACTTGGAGAGTGCAACTTTGTGTATAGTCAACGTCATTGCTCGTATAGAGTAAATACTATCTATCATCCTTGCCGGGTATAAATCTGATAGAGTTCTCAGCTCTGAAAGACTTCCATCCGTCGCATTTGCCACCAAGATCTGTAAGCTGCGCTGCGACTCATTGGCGGTTTCAACAATTGTAAACAACCGTATGCGCCGTAATCACTGTCAGTGCGTATCTCAACTAATATTCGTTCGCGTGAGCCAGCACTTAGTCCTAATACTACTTTTCGCCACGTTCGTGAATTTTAAAAAATTCACACGACGTTCCATCTCATAAGTCGTCCGTATTCGTTTCGTATTATCATCCCCATGTACAGCTCCGTTTGTTATTTAACGTTTCACTCTGATACATGTATGTGTAAGGTCCTCAGTGGCTTAATTAATTGGACACACGATCTGGTGGGCACAGGGTACAGTGGACGCACGGTATTTATCCCTATGTGTGTGCTATTGTCCCTATGTGTATAATTGGTGGTGCATTGTTTCACACGCGCTGACGCATAGTGCTCACATCCGTTTCGCGCCTTTCTTTCTCTCTGTCTCCTTCTCATATTCCAGAATGGCATCGACTGACCAATGGTGCACTCTATGCGCGAAGCCGTTGCTAAAGTTTCTCTACAACACGGACGGTGACTACATCCTGAACTGTTCGTCGCCAACATGTCTTTACGGGGTCCTGCACTCTAGACTGTACAAGGCAGATGCACTGGCCGAATTGGAACAGGCGCTGCCTGTGGCGAACGGTCATGAAACTGACATGCCGGACTTCTCCACCATGTTGAACGACGACCTTGTCGCAGATCTAAACGACGGCTACGGAACGACGAAATCGGACGTTCAAATGGAATGCCGGCTGTCAGCCAAAGAAGACCACATGATCGACAGCTGGGTCCAAGAGCTCATGGAGGCGTCCAAAGACCCGCCAGCGGTGGAGATGTCAAGTGCCCCCTCCCCGATTGACGTCAACCATAGTTCGGGTGCTGAACCAAGGCGGCAAGCACCCAAAGGAAAGCGACCTATAGCATCGAAACTGCGACCAGAAACCGCTACCACCACGAGTAGCCTCGTCCGCCGCAGCGCTCGTGAGGTAACGGCCACAGAGAAAGCCAAGGCGATCCGCAATACGGTAAAACCAAAGAGGAACGCACAGCGCGGTACAGCTGGCAGTGCTGTGTTGAGAAAAGCGCAAGCCAAAGTAGCGGCGCTAAGGGCCAATTTTGACCTGACGGATGAAACGACCTCGGAGGCCGGCAGCTCCGACTCGGGCGTACAGTCCGATCTGTCTACTAACTCGGCAACCGCAACGATGACGCCTATCCAGCGGTTGCTGCACATCGAAGAAGCGAAAAAGCGATCCTGGGGTACAACTGGGATGCCAGGATTCAAGCCGTCCGCAATTGTACCATCTAGACTTAAACTCTACTAAACTTCTGTGTTTGAATATTTGCGGGTGCAAAACGCGGCAAATGATGTTTAAACACATAGAGCGGCCAAAATCACTCAAGAACACGGCAATGTTTCTTCTTGGCGACTGTACGTCTAGGACTACGGGGAGCGCTGTAGACGCACCCAGTGATGAACGGCTGTAAAGTCCGTAGCTTTGGTTTCCATAATTCTATGAAGTTGCTTTCTTGACTGGAAGCAAGAAAAGACCACAATCTTCTAGGCGATAAACGCCAATTGTCTCGAGCCGCTCTACCGTCGTAACAGGAAACAACTTGAAGCTTTCATCATCGAAGCAACGATTCCAGAATTTTTGTTGTGGGTGGCCCCGCCGACAGGGAACGTCTTTCGAGATGCGAGGAGGGACCTTTCGTAAACGAAAAAATATTTAGATTCCTATGTAGATTTGCAATGCGAATTACGAAGTGGTGATTGCGCAGAAGTTTTGGCATGGGTGGCTCTTACGGGGCGGCCTCTAAAATCTGCAAATGCAGATTTCCACGGCAATACGTCCAGTTGTGTGAACCAGTGCTGTCATTGCTGTTAATGGTTGAGGATGACAATGCTGTCAGCAGCACGAGCAGCGTATTGCCGAAGTAAAGACGAGAAATGAGATGCGTGCATATGCATTATATATAGATATATTCTGTATCGGTGTATATATTCCCATTTTGTTGTATAAATCGTGCGACTTTAGTTCTGTAAAGCAAAGAGAATTTGTGAATACTATTTATAGCTTAGTGAGTAGCGTAAGGGACTACGATGGTTATTAAATTGGAAAGACAACGTAGAACAATTTTGGCAAGCTAAATGTGAGGCATTGCCTTTGCGCCATCGAACTTGCTTCGTTCATGACTTAGAACGGTAGAAGTGCATTACGGCGTCTTCACTGACGTGAAATGTTGCCATCGGATTTCTCATTAGATTCTCTATAGACGCTTCTTTTTTCCCTTTCTTCTTCGTACGACCATATATTCTGTACATGGTTCAAGAATACTGCAGATAGAGAACATCGATTTGTGTCTACCCAATATTCGACGTGCGACGAGAGCGCACCGGTGTTGAACTCCACCGGTTCACCTCTTCGCTCCCAAAGGATCTGCATTACAGACATGAGAGAACGGCTTCGGCGTTCCGATGACGAAAATATCGCTCTTCTCCCCGTAAAAGTGGGCCCCCACAATTCCGAACAGGCAAGACTGAATCCAGCCGTAGAGGGCTCAGTGGTTTTCTTCCTCGTTTCAACTGGCCGGTCGACTCACCGGCGAGCGATTGTCCGAAGGCAGAATAACATGCCCAGTGGTCTGACGCTCCCGTAGCTAAGAGTCGTCGAAGGCGGCGTGGGCTGGATGAGCGACGGTAAAAAGGAAAACAACAGCGACACAAACGTTGTAAATAAACGAGAGTGCTCTGATTGCTGCACTCAATTTATACTGACAGCTCCGAACTGATTGTTCTTTTATTACTTAGCCTACCTACATCTCCGTATCTTCATCTCCATAGCTAGAACGACGAGAGAAACGTTGACTCGTCTGCTCTAGCGTTGTTTTTTTCTTTGTTCGTTTGTCTTCTATTCTTTGGTTTGGTTCGCTCACTGGCTTCGTTTCCCTGCTTGTAAAGTTTCGCTTTCGCACGAGTGCTGCGCTTCCCACCGCGTGTGGCATGTGCATTTGGCGAGCTGTTGCGAAATCCCACACGCCGTGTGAAGCCGGAGCTGTCACCGGGACCCCTTAAGGGTTATACGACCGAGCGTAGGTGCGTGCGTTGATCTTGGCGAATAAGCACTCTTCTGCAGACAACGGGGCGACAGCGTCGACGAAGAAGCAGTGCGCCTTCACCGGTTCGAATATCAGTCGCTTCGACGAAGCTCCGGGCAATATTTCATCCAGAAACTGAAGCCCGTCTGGCTGTACCCCCAAATGGGGATGGCACCGAGGCGGGGGTGCAGCTTCGAAGAACCTACAGAAGATAGAGTAAGTTAGCCGCAAGGGAGGGAGTGAGAAAGATCGAACTTCATTTCAACAAGTGCTATTCATCGGGGTTGCGTGAACGGTAACATGTGGAACTGCTAGAGCCATCTGGCGACATGAATCGCAAACCGGCCACTGATCAAATCGTGAAGCTATTTTAACCAATGACGGTTTTTGCGAGGACCATTAGTTGTTCAGATGACTGAGCGCTGATATCAGTTAGCGGTCTTGGTAAGACTATTAGCCAGGAAACTATTGTCTTTGTAGAATTCAGCAGCGGACGGATGATTTAGGCTAGCAATTTTTGTTAAACAATTTCGTAATAAAATATTTTTTTTTAACCCAAAACTTTTATTCGCTTTTTGGTTATTATTGCGTTGTTTTGTATTTTAGCTCGTATTTTTGCCGGATGGCCAGCTTCCTCGTGCTCAGGGGCTTGTGTAGATGAAACCTAAGCAGCACGATTTTCCATGAAGCTCACCATAACTAACATAGCTGACATGGCTTATGGACGCCTCAGCAAGCAGCACTCGTATCTTGTCTGATATACGGTGATTTAAGATAACTGTACAGAATTGTTATTGAAATTTCCATAACGGTTTTTTCTGCTTGGGTGGGTATTATTTTGAAATCGAAGAAAGACAAGAACTTCGAATACGTTCTTTCATTGGATTCTAAACGTTAGCTAAACCCCACAAAACACGTTTAACAGTGTATAGGTGCGTGTGATAACTCTCAGTACTTTGTTTGACGGAACGCCAAACAGCGGCACTAACAACAACAAAACAACTCGCGTGCAACTTACAGATGTCGTGCTCACTGATTCCCACATCAGAGATCTAACATTGAACTTTAGTTACGTTATATACATTCTAATCCTCTCTGAGCTAAGTAGCAGAATTCCTCGTCGAAATCCGCTCTTGATGTGAAATTCACGTTTGCATTGCCGAATTCCTCAGATGTTCACTCACACATTTCAGCCTTGCCTCACACATGCTGATGCGTTGACATCGGAATAACCGTTGACAACGTAGAGCAATGAAAAATTCACTTTACAGCCTGGCGACACTCATGGGAAGCCATGTGGGCTCAGAAAGAAGTGAAAGATACAGGTCGAACGCAAGGGGGGAGGTAGAGCGAAGGAGATAGAGGTAAAGAGAGCGATAGAGAACGATGCACTGAGTGAAGGAAACGATCTAAAGATAACCGGGTCGGAATCTCGGCGTTTCACCGTTAGCGCGAAACACTTCAGCCGCACTATTTGTTTCCTCTAATTCCCACTGGATTTTTTCTATCTAACGAGAAGCAATAAATCATTTTCACGTATATGGATTTACAGACAGGGGAAGCGACGGCGGTTTTCGTTGAGCAGGCGCCCTTACCTAACTTACCGCCGCTGTTATCCATTGATTAAACCAGTTTGTTACAACCGTCCTTCTAGGCTCCTAGGCACACACAGTCCCGTAGAATTGCCCACGTTTCCATCTGCTATGAGCCTCGACCGAACAAAAACAACAACAGAAGACAATGTAAAACCTACAACTTCTTCAACAGCAACTAGTATAAGCCTTCTTCCAGTAAGGCATTTCGGTAGGTGAGAATATATCGAGGTGGATATCGCTTCTGGTCTTCTGTAGGCAGCATCTTCAACCTTGTGTTGTCTCATTTTCGATTTTTATTCAATTGGTGCCGTCGGTTGACTTGAAACCGAAGCGAAACACAAGCAGATGTCGTCGCTGCTTTAAATCGGCTCCGAATTCTTTCTCAGACTGACGAACGTGAAATGGCAGCCCGGCAGAAATTATCCCGACTAGGGTACCGTCGAAACAAAAGACATGAAGGAGTGTGGAAAGCGTTAAATCAAATACCGTGTTGCCCCTCTGAGCATCCGCTGTTAGGCGTTAACTCGTCGCTGAACTGTCAGTTCCTCTGTTGATTATGATCGAGAGCGTTACTCATTCGATTCAATTAACTGCGACATATCGACACCACTCCACTAGAATCACTCCACTATTGGCGTTTCGGCAGTTCATTATGTTGATTTTCTAGGCGCACATAGCACACATAGCAGATAATATGCCGGTGGGTGTTTGCCATTCGCACAGGTTAGACAGCAATAGAACAATCAACAGTGTAACGTTTCCATCAATTGTGTGGATCTATTGTCCAAGACGGCGCAAGACGGCGTTAGGCCGTTTTTGTGTTGGGATTTTTTCCGGGCTTATCGTAGTACTAAAAACGTCTCACAATTGCCTACCTCATAACAGTTGCGTGCTCAAATACTTCTCATATAGGACTTTCAATCTGTCACCTGTTATTTATGAATCTACTCTTCATCTTGCCAGTGTATTTATAATTTGCATAAGCAGCGCCTTCGCACAATCATCGAAGCACCTTCTCGATGCTCCGCGAAGTTGAGAATGGAGGATAGGTTCGTATTGTTTAACACGGCAAGCTACTAATTAGAGCGCCCAATTTAATCGACACACGTTGTCTCGCCAAACGGATCCTCCCCCGACTCTATCGGTGGGCGTATGCAGGGGCCGGCAGTGTTGAAGACAGGTGCGTCAACGCAGGCTGCATAGTAACTACGTGGTAATAACAGTGTGTCTAATGTAACATCCGATGTTCGGTCACCGAACGTCTATTATCCAAAAAGGTAGGCACGCAGAGGCGCGTCTATGGACGTGAGGCCTGTCTCTGAAGCGCGCAGCTAACAAAATGGCCGAAAACTACAAAAATAAAAGCACCAAAAACGATTTAAGTTACAAAAGGCGATAGGACTCGGAGCGAAGGGCGCGCAGTTTAGAAGAATGGACCGAAATGGCCTCCCATTAGGCGGTGGACCCCAGCCGACCGTAGCAAAAGTCAAAGAAACGGAGCATTCATACGGTCCAGTGTGCCTGGCGTGTATTTGCCGTGGCTGTGTCTCTCCCGGTGGTAGAAAAAGCGTTGTTGGTAATAGCATCCAATCAATTAAATCAGCGTTACAACCGCAGTCCGCCACCGCTTCTGCTCCTGTGCGTCGATGAACCGGTGGGCTAAAATAAACTGCGAATCTGAGCGCGGACTGCGCTGAACATGGTCCAGCCAAGGCACCCACGGCACACCCTTAAAGGAACTCGATGTGTCCAATCGGCCCAGATGCATACAAAAATAGACGCACAGACAATATGCAGGCACGTATCCATAGAAAGGTGCACCAACGACGTTCAGATGCACCACCTACATCTATACAAAAAAGGGTCGAATAAATGTCCGCCAAAGCATTGTCACGAAAGAAGGGTAGAGGAGCCTTACTTTGAGGTCATACGCGTTCGAGTGAGCGAGTGATGGAAAACGGAGAACTCGTTTTTACCCTAACGAACGCGCAAGGGAAAACAAAAAAACGATTTGTATCTTACAGGTTTACAGTTTCTGCCTTTAACCCTCCACGGTACCGCTCCAGCCTTACCTATGCTCACTCGTGGTTGGTTAACTCCGGACAGCGACCAAGGATCCTCTTGGGGCAGCTTCTATTAGCCTGAATGTGTACATGCATACATTTATGCTTACTCTATTCAGCTTAGAACCGCGGACAAAGTTTTATAGCGGTTGCCTGACGTTGGCGTTTTCCAGGAGAATCCAAATGAATCGGCGAGTGACAAAATCGAGCGAAAAACGAATAACAACAGAACATTGACGGATTATTGGATCGACGGTACCAGGAAGGACGGTAAATTTCCGAGCGATTTTTCACGCCCGCTCCCTCCAACGGTGCAAAATCGATTAACACAAAAATAGAGACAGAAAAGTGCGGATAAATCTCGCAAGCTAGAGAGGTATGTATGATTGATCAGGTTGCGAGGTAGACGCACGTGAATTGTTCGTTTAGTTGTCGTGTGGCATGTTGGAGCCCGTTGACGCTTTTCGAACTGAATTGTGAGTGTGGTAGCTAAATGCTTATGCTCTTTCATAAAAGATTTCACTTAGCTGTTTGGGAACACGGCGATCGTAAAGCTTAGATGAAAGCTAGGCGTTGAGGTTACGCCATAGACTCATCCCGTGTTCGTTGTCAGTAGCGCTAAGACTGGCTCACGCTGGGTTTATCTAGATGGTAAGCCTAAGACAATCAAACAAGAGCCAGCACGGATCCCATTGCAGCGCAATTAATATAATGGGCATAATCTACCAGCGGCCATCATTACGACGCTTGGCATTGTAAGAACAACAACGAGATCTTGATGGTTCGTTCTTTCTACAGTACCGCTTGTTGCTCTATTTGCTGCTCCACGCCAGCGTAGTGAGTTGTCGATAACTTTCTACTTGCTTTCTCTCTGTCTCACCCTATGCTAGCTCCTTTTTCGCACCGGCGTTCTGCGAAGAGGTGCGTAGCGATCATTGAAAAGCTGCCGTCAAATGCCGTTTCATGAGATGGAAGCTGTCGCTAGCTGTGTCTTACCATCAGGGACGTATTATAATGTAGAGAGGCACATCACATCATAAACAGATAAGGCACAACTCTATACTATAATCTACTGCAGGCATAGACAAGTCTTTGCTTCTCTTAATGGAGAAGCTCTATCTTAGATCACATCAGTAATAAAATTAGATCAGACAAATGAACTCCTGTATATATATATATATATATCTATATATATATATATATATATATATAT
>MNPL01004034.1:23441-65386 GCA_002081605.1 Tropilaelaps mercedesae | reverse complement strand
AACCCTTTCGATATGAGATCGCTATATATATATATATATATATAGCGATCTCATATCGAAAGGGTTTTACTTTATGAGCGTAGAGTTTGAATGTCAACGTGTCAAGAGAGGCGCCTCCACGACACTATTAAGTACAGCTTAAGCGCCTCAAACTTTATGGTAATCAGAAAGAGAGCATACACTACCTTTTGTCTAGTCCGAACGACCCCGTGTTTTGTCCTGTACCTCTGTGCATGTTGCTTTATTTGGCCTTCATTTTCCGTAGCAAACGTCATGGCGATGTTGTTAATAGAAATCAGTTGATAGTTATCTTTAAAACTGGCTTGCCTGCTGCTTTCGAAATGAATGGTGATGCATTATATTACCACTTGTTTCATATTGGATTTTCATATATGTGCCGCATTACTTGCATTATTTACTCAGTTGACCGCATTTGTAAAACTAATGTACTACGCTTACAAACAAGCATCTTTACCCTTCTTGGTAAAACAACACAACAAAAATACGCGCATTTAAAAATAAAGCACGGGACTTGTTCATAGCAATGCAAAACAAAAGCAAAAATTGGCTACGAGTACTTTTTGTGACCGTATTTTGTGCTGGGGGCATACCACTAAGCACAAGCATTAATTATGCATTAAAGGTAGCGATATAAAATATATCTTGTAAATAAGCCATGGACGCTGCACCACATTCAGCTGCCAAAAAAAGAATATACATCTATAAATAATATATGATAAATCTAGTGAAAAAATGGATTAGATTCTGGAGAGTTCTGTCACACGATCTATGGACTCTACCGCTTACGAGGAGATTATATTACTTGCAATTAACGTTGCGACAGCCGAGAGTTTCCTACCTCTTCATTTTTCTTCGCGAAATTCCAATTAAAACCTTAAAATAATTAATTAAGAGTCAACTCTCAAAATCGTCATAAGATGCATCGCAATTGACTAAGAAGAGGTCTGTAGCATCGGATTGGTTTAGAACCTCTTACACAACGCTAAAGAACACTGCTGTGTGTTAAAGAAGACCAGGATAGGGATCATTGTGAGAAATCCCGAGGCATCAATTGGCCGGACGCAGGGTCGGTCGCGTTCGCTACGGGTGTCAACCATACTTTTTATACCAAAGCCATGCAGTTTGCGCCATAGAAACCTGGCATCGTCAAACAGTGGAGAGAATTGGGGGCACGATACTAGGAGTCGGTTAGGTATGTAGCAACATTTAATATCATTAGTAGCTTTTTTAATATGGTATGCACTGCATTGTGATGTTGAGTACATAATGCATGAAACTTGTTCACCTTGTTTGGTTTGAACCCCAACAGGAATATTGCCTATCAAATAGATAGAATCTGTTATTGGCAAAAAATCTAAGTGGCAAAGAGTCACGTACGCACACGACAAAATAGTGTAACTGCCTTTTTGCCTATTCAGCCATATAGCAATAGGCATGTATACTTGCTTGGTTACGTGGGTAAATTGCATACGAGTTTACAACATGGAAGAAGGTCGTGCCTACACCTGCAAGACCCTATCTCGAAAAGGTGGCACCATTGCAATGTACCGAATGCACACAAAGAAGGAAGAAAAAAATGAAGACTTAATTCGCATTTGGTGCATGTTCGTGATTTTATGGTTCTTGTTAAGAGTACAACTTCTCGAGATCTCTCCAATCGCATTTTGTCTATGACAAAGTGCCAATTTCAGTTCACAAAGTTTTAGCCACATTTTGCGCTTAATTTTAACTTCTAGAGCTGAAGGAGGCGTAGAACAAGACGCCTAGACAGTAACTTCGTTAATCTATAAATAAGAGATATCTTAAAATAAATAATTTATTAATCATCGCAGCAGTGTGTTATTCACATGAATAAATGAAATATTCGTTATTACATCTATTGAAATCTATAAAAACATTATTTCGCTGAACCCTCTACAAAACCGGTATCTTTAATATGCTTCGCTAGATGGCCAAAAAACAAGGGCAAACAAGGGCGCACCAAAATCGAATATAACTAGAGCAGACAGGTCTGGACTTATCTAGAAAGTATAAAACGACAGTGCGTTGGTCTTATCAGGTTAACATACTAAATGTATGTGTAAATGTAATAAGAATAAAATATTGCAATAGATGGTTGGTTAAGTACTACTACAGAGAGCGTGCGGCGAAGTGCAAGCATTAGCGAGTACGGCAGGTCTTTGTTGTCCTTGGGCCACTATAGAGATACATTAGATCCCGATAGGTTCACTGATTGTCGTGCCAGACCAAACTATGCTGGCAGAGTCTGCACAGGGCTAGCCAGAGATCCGATTCTTCGTTGGTGAAAGCTCGACGATGTACGGCGAAATAAGCAAGCTCGAACAGAATCGAGTACGACGCGTCTACATATAGGCGGCGTGTATAGGATGCATTTGAGCCATGAAGCTGTATTGTGTGAGCACTCGCGGCTGCGGCCGCCCACAACCGACACAGGGCGCATTCGGAAATGAATTAATGCGACAGATTTCGTCCTATCTATCGTCTTCCCTTTCACAGTACAGTTGGCTGAACGTACACACATATGCCCCGTAGCTAGCAATGAGGTTCCAAACTATTCTGTGTCTAGCTGCCATACTCTTGAAACTATTCGAAATGAAGCATAATGTTCCTTATAGTCGACAGGGCTGGATGGCCACTTGCTTCTGCTGCACGGGCAGTATATATCTACACAGCTAATGCACACATGCATGCACACCTTCGCCCATACATACACACGCATATATATACGCACACACATGTATGTATATATAATAAGCACACACGCATACACATGTGTGTATGGTCGATACATAGTCGTCCGAAATGTGAAAATCACGGTAACGCTTGCGCGGAAGTCACGCGAGACACTCGTTTTAGTTTTAGTGAGTAGTAGGTTGATAGGAACGCACTGTAGAAGACGCCAATATCTAGGTGGTAGTGATGACTGTGGTGGTGTTCGCAGTTATAGTTGTCAGTGGGCAGAAATAGGTAGATTCTGACATAGATTCTATAAGCGCTTCGTTTCTCTCTTTCTCCCTCTGTATACGTATATGCACACACACATACACGAAAAATCGAGATGAGTACGAAAGATAGCATCAAGGCCACTGAACAATTGCAAAGCTCCGTCAAGCAATCTGTGGGTGTGCAGGTTGTATGTATGTGCGTGTGCCTGTAGTAGATGAAAATGAGTCAAAGATCGCTCGGGTAACGGCAGAGACAGAGAGAGCTAGAGAGAGAGATTCGTAGAGAATAAGCCGTGGTAGCTAAAATGCTAGGAAGAGAAACAACGGGGCCACATGCGTAGAGAGATAGAATAGATATATGTGCGGCTCGAGCCAAAGCGAGCTGGGTGGATGAGCGTTTTTAAAGTTGGTAATTAGATGGCTTTTTTGGTCGGCGCTGCTTGGCCAACTGTTCGATTGACTTTTGTTCAATAGGTTTTCATGAAGTCTATACTGGTAATAATGGGGGCGCTAGTAGTGATAAATGCAGCCGCACAATCATCAGGGTCACGACCCAACGCCACACGAGAGCAGAGGCTTTAGCGAGGTGTTTAGACTAGAAGAGTTTCAGGGTTGAGTGGGGCGAAGGAAATAGCTACCGCACGAAGTTGGCAGTTTCGGACGGGATACACATAGCCACGAAGTTAAGCTGGAACGCTGCCTTTTTGTTTAAGGTATTAAGATATATAGGTTCATATATAACATATAATAGGCAAAGTGTGCGTTTACGATAGTCTTGACACCGTAAATGTTTTCAAATGATATTATGCACTGTAAAACCATAAGTAATACGTGATTATCGTGAAGAAAAATGATTTGTGCTCCCACATAATGTGGTCTATAGCAAATACGAAGAGAAAATATAGTAAAGCAAATTAGATTCACTTCGTTGTTAGCGCATACGTCGAGAACTTCTCGTCGAGACTAGGCAGATGCAAGAACGTCATTCGATGTAATCTTTGGTGAGGGCTGGCTAAAAACTAAATATTCCTTCTAGAATGTATACGTACACAGTTTATCCCTAATGACTTCAAAAGCTATCTAAGCATCTTAGTTTTGTTTATCGCTGTGTATCACGCATATACATGAATACAGCTTCGTGTTTATGCCAAATACGGCTATGCTAATGTGATATTATAAATAAAGCCTTTCACTTAATGTAAATACCGCAATGTCCCAGAATTTGGTTATTCCCAAGGTAATGTAATATGCGCAAATACAACAGGCCACAACGGTATACATAAATAATTTTCAAGACTGACAATCAACCAGATGTGGAGACCAGACGGTGGAGATCGAAGCAGTGCTCCAGCATGTCACCTCCGGTCGAAGAGCGTACATAAATGCACCACGCCACCGGACTCGACACAGTTTGATGATACTTTAGTCAGGTGGAGCCTGTGTAAAATGCTACATGCATGTATTTATGGTATTCTTTTGCAACCTTATTTCATAACTAAGTTTGAGATGGAGGCGATTATAGGCGATTAGGCAACATCTTAACACTATCCGTTTGATTTGTGTTTTTAGTAATATGTGTTTTGCTGTCATATGTTGACTCCAATAGGTCCCATTGTTCATATAAAAAACACTGAAGGAGTTGAACACCAGAGTTGCAGCTATGTAAAACTGGACTCCAGTTATCACTAGTTAGTCTCCACCTCGTAAATGAATTTAATCACTCACCACTTCAAGTTACGCGGCAACTTGGTCTGGTTGAAGTTTGTGGACGCAATCTATTATATCAAGTTAAATTTTAGTAGACAACATGTGTATAAAATGACTAGGGAAAGTCAACAATTATTGGCCTAAAATAGTGATGTCAACCTGTGTGGCACCGTCTGTCATTCTATTAATAGGATAAAATTCATCCTTGACCTTCTAATGGCTTCAAATGAGGTTCACTTACTGCTTCGTTAAATATTTCGGCTCAATTAGGAGTTAATCGTAAATTAGGTAACTGATTCTTTTAGATAAGAAATATCACATTATGTTCAACATACAGGCAGATCTAACTTACGTCGAAGTATATGCAGCTTGACACTCTTAAGGTGATAGTTGGAGTTGCACTACGTAGGTAACGTACAAGATTGCAAGCGTGAATAGGATTCTGCTACGATCGGATATTGATTTCCACTGTGAATACAAATATTTCAAATATATCTTTTTAGTCGATTCAAATAGCTTTGAGGACTTCCAGTGCAGTTTTCACCATAATTGAATGTCTTGCCGGTTTCTAAGTTTTCTAAGATATCCGATATAAAAAGGCTTTTAGTGTTCCGGTAAATTTTTACTTCAGTAAGGATATATATTATAGTGCAATGTAAGTATCGTTAGTTTTGAGCCAGAGCTCAATTTGTGCAACAGTGGCACTCTACTAATTAGTCTAATATGACGTAACATTTAATGACGACGCTTTTTTTTAATACAGCTTGCCCGTCAGGCATATTTTATCATTTACGTGATTGAAGCGTTTTGCATCCCATCAATCGCATGCTTATCATCAGCACGTCACCAACGTTAAACGCTACGTACGCTACGTCGATCACAGCATCTCCTGATGGATGCTCGGTATGTTTGTTACTAGCTGATACGATCATCGAGAAGTCTCTTCATTACAGGAGACACTACATTTACAGCGAACGTTGCCGATTAGACGTTTACTAGACTACCGGTCACTCTGCTTGTTCTACAGTTCGAACAATAAAATCCTCTTCGATGTGAAGTAGATCGCATGATAACTATTGTTATTATTATTATTATCTGGAAAAGATCAGAAGTGGAAATATTTGATGGATAACACAAAGGAGGAGCGTCGACGAGAGGGGTCGATTGATCAGGAAGGCAAACTCTTGATCCATCCGTCTCAGATACATAATCTATCCATAGCTTCTATCGCCCAAACAAAATTGCCAAAGCCGTGGTGCGAGCAATTCATTCACTGTGATTCGTCAATAATCCATATCGATTACCCAGCATCATCTGGCTAGTCTGCGATATTTCATTTTATCGAGGCCACTACAACTCTTCGTTGCGTTTATGGTGGATGTCTAGCCGTTTTTCATCGTTATTCCATGCAGAGCCTCTTTTGCCGGGTATGCTCTGTTTCCGATATTGTTGGTGACGTCGTAGTTGATGTGTTGAGCTAGAACTACACATGAACATCTTGTATGTACAGACCTAGACCACGCGTTAGGTACGAATCGGCTCTTCGCCAACCCTAAATACAATCACTAAATGTTTTTTTTGTTTCCGCTCCGGTAGTCAACGGTTCCGCCGCTACTAGATAAAAATGCCGCCGCAATAGACAGTAAAAGTGTACATCGAACGACAATACTATCAGGGTGGCCATTGTTCAGACCATGTTGATAATAATTTGCTCATCGGAATACGTGGTTTTTGTGGTAGATCGTGTTGTAAGATGATTATTGCTACAAATATGATTCGTGTAAATGCCAATGTAATGTCAACTTCAATGGAATAGCAACCCGTGAAATGTGAGATAGTAGTGCACTGACTTATGTCGTGAAACGATTGGAACATTCTCATGAAGACAACACAGGTTAGAAGTACAGATATCATCGTTTTTATTTAAACCATTGCGCACGGGATAAAGTTCTCTTTAAGTGAGATTGTTCTTTCCAAAAGTGCTGCTGTCCTTTATTGGCAGGCGTGAAACAGGACCACCAAATAATATGTAGTACAGCTTGCGTTTTTCAGGAAATGCAATTTATGGCGTCGTAAAATCGGCTAGTCTGCTATCAGTGCATAGACATTGATGTCTATATTACTCATACAATGTAAACGATTGATTCACGAATTTTAGAGTGAGAGGAATACTTCATGGATCCTCATAATTTTTTCCATCCGATTTTTTCTAACTAAAGCCTGCGAAGTGTTCCAGAATGAAGCATGCATGTCTGTCAGTTTCGCTTTTAAAGAAAGGGCCGGTGTAATATTGAATGAATAGGAAGAGAGATTGAATGAATAGGTTGCCTGCACCGTTAATGGCCACGTTCTTCAAAACGGGCCGAAGTAGTCATAGGACACAAAGATTGCATGCTCCGAAAAAAGCGAGAAAGTTGCCTGAAAGATAGTTAATGGGAGTAGTAAATTAAATAGACAAGCAAAAAATGAAATTAATGAGGCTAGGTGCGTTGATTTATGCGGGACTTATTGACTTGGCGACCCTTTCAGCTCCATGAACTCCTGAATTGATAGGTAGGTTTTTAAGCGTCTAATACGTAGTTAATAATAGCTTTAACTAACAATAGGTTTTCATGTGTCTGAATGAGGAGAATCAGTTTTGTGTACCGTATCCAAATTAGGTCTTTCGGTCTTCCATATGGGATTTGAAAAAATTGATGATCAAAGTGTTTGGTAAAGTTCGATGCAATTGAAGCCAACTGGTTCTTTTGTAATGATTTTGACCTGACGGTTACTACACAGTGGGCACATATTAGTACATACACCCAGCCCACTCAAGCTCGATTTCATTACAATAAACTCTAACTACTACGTTTCTTACCTCGTTATTTTGTTTAAGGGCTGTTAGCCTACACCTCAGTCTTCAAAAAAACGCTTCAAGGAAAGCGCATAGCTGTTTTAATTCCCAATTTTAAAAGCCCGTAGTAGCTGTGTGCCATGTGGCACTGGCTTGCTAGAACGACATCAGAGGCACATTGGTACGGTGACCAAAAAAATCGACTACAGTTTTAAGTTAAGGAGCGCCATATAAAGCATTTAAATTATGAAAATTATGAAACTTACATTCAGTGAACTTTACGCAAAAAACATGCAATATCTCAATTACGTTTACGTTTGTAAAAAATTGTATACACTTTACGTAAAATAATTCTCAATCTATATGCAACCTACGCACGCCGCACCTACAAGTTTATCTAAAGCGTTGATTTCGATCACTGAAACAAAAAATTTAAATACATACCTTTGTATCGGCAGTTAGATAGGTGTTCAAAATACATAGCGAATATATGCTGGAGGACAACGATAAAAACAGCGGAATATGCTCCCCTGTGTACAAGTCCGTTACGTTCGCCCGTATATAACCGAGACAATTCGATGCTAGCCACCGTTACGCCTCCAACGACTGAAAAGACTACGTACAACCCAGATGCTCTCTACAGCATCGTCGTGCGGCGCGGTGTTAGTCTCCTGCGCGCGCAGACACGTGTATGTGCCTCTACACTTCAGGAAACCACCTGAACAGTACACTATGGCAGGATCAGTCTAAGGCAGGATCTTGCCTCCGTCTGGGGCAGGTGGCTTTGCGTGACAACAGAACTCGTCACGATTCGAAGTCGGAAGGCAGAGCGACAAAGCAACGCTGTGTCCTTCTCTTCGTCGCTCGCGGCTGAACATTTGCTGCCATAAACAACTAAATATTATATAGCAGCGGTTGCTTTCCGAGTCCCTTCGACTGTTGCTACGTTTTGGCTTCCAAAAGCAAGTTAGAAGATGATAATTGTTTTGCCCGTTCCGGTTCGCAATCTCTGAAACAGGAAATGGGAATAATGTACAGACACTGGCATCTGGCCATTAAGCGTCTGAAATTAGGCGGCAGATTTAACCGTGCCAAAAAGGATTGGACTGGTACCTAGGTATGCAGCCCACTCTCCACGAGAAATCGCTTACAATTATAGAACTACTAGAATGCCTTTTCGACCATATTGTACTGTAGGCGGAAATTCGATCTGTATGCCATTAATAATTGTGTCTTCGTGGCACCTTTTTACATTTTGCGGAATTCATTGCTGACGCATTTGACGTAAGAGGCGTAAATGTTGTGTAAGCTTTTGTAAGTTCAAGGTCGAAAATTTCAGATTCACTGTAGCTAATGATAAAAGGATTTTTTAGAAAGAAGTGAATATTTTGCAACTTTTGAATAAGTTTCCTTCCCGAACATAATTTCTTTGTTATGAATAGCGTTGAAAAATAATGCCCATCACAATTGCGCCCTACTCGGCAATTAAGCATGGCTATCAAAATAAGAATAAATGTTTGACCAAAAACTTAAGGTTAAAATTATTGCACCAAATGATTTGCTTTAACTTCATTCGGATATTGTTACCGTCTTATCTGTTACCACATTTTTCTGTCTTCTCCTGCTCTGAGCGAGACAACCGAAGTTAAATCAGTGACCATAATGTACTTCCAATTTATAACGAATTTTATACTGTCAACATAATACTAGTATACTAGTTTTACGTTGCGTCAACAATTTCAGTTAGTAGCTAAATTACTTGCTTTTAATGCTCGAAACCCGTCTGAGTGTGACTGGGCTTAAATTCTGCAAGATGATTTGTTTGTGTGTTTTCACCACCAAAATAGAAACTGTAGCAGGTGATTTTAATGTTGAATTCGCAGGAGCCAATTGGATTTATGATTTATGGTATAATATAGCTGGTCATTGGTTATTGAACAAGTGCGATGCCATTAAAGTCGCGTGATATTGAGATGATATTGACATGGGGACAACTGCGGGGCGCCTGCAGCCAACGCTGGCAGTTACAAAAGACAACAGAAGAACTTATATATATATAGCGTCTCACTGCCCAGCGCTAAGGCAAGGGTGCCACGCTCAACTGGTATAGCAAGTAGTTAAACGCATTACAACTAGACCATGAGGCGAGTAGCCATGACCGAAGGGCCCAATCGTTACCAGCAACTATGTGCTACAAGCTGCTATTATCATTATTATTGTTGTTGTTGTTTTTGTGCATGTTGTTGTTGTTGTTGCTGTTGCTATTGCTGCGGCTATTGTTGCTGCTGTCGCTGTCACTACTTCAATGTGTTAGTCTGCGTTAAACATTATCTTTACGAGTGTCAATCTTGGCCGATAGTCAACCTTGGCGTTGTTCTAGAAATGGTGAAAGCGTAACGCACCCTTCTTGGCCGTTGTCGATCCATTAGGCAAACCCATATGTTGGGGTACGATGGGCCATGTGTATGCATGCGCGTTGTTGAAAATCCCTTGCGACTGCTATAATAGAAAGTGATACTTGTTTGCGTTATAGACGCAGTAGTAACAGTTTCAGCGGCTGTGGCGGCCTCCTAAATACCACAAACGTCGTTGGTTTATTGGTTCGAGTGAACGAGCTAAGAAACAACTACAAATCGTCGTCAGCCGGCGACTGTGAAGACACCAACCGAGCAGGCATTTACCCACAGCAAACGAGTCCTCTGTGGACCGTCTCGATCCGTCCGCTCCAGTAGTCTCCATCAAGTTCTCGCAGGAACACTAGAGCTAATAGTAGGTGCTGCAGAGGGTCAGGAAGAGAACCAACTATAAAAGCAGCTGCAGCTAACGTTTACCGGTGGAGCTTAAAAAGGCCGTTCTCAGAGGAGTGTTAAAGGACAGTTGCACCCGGATCAACTCAGATGCGTTGTGTCGCGCAAACAAATGCTTACAAAAAATGATTTCCACTACATCCGACAAAATCCAGAGATTACTATAGCCGATCAGCTTCTTTGTAGATGTACAATACAAAAAAGAAACGATTGTACCTTTGTCGAACATAAGAAGTAAGTAAAGGACAGGCTAATGGTCATTTGTGATAAAAAGGTCAAAGTTACGGAACATAATAGATTACACCTCGCAATCAATAAAACATTTTGAAATACCCTGGCCGGAGTTTCTGTCTAGATTTAAATAGATAATACTTTGGCGGCCCATAATGTCACTTTACCTGCACTTGACTGCGCTTGTAGTAAAACGCTCTGACAATCAACTTTCTTTGTAGCAACTAATGCACGACACATTAGTTGAAACTAGTTTTACCTTCACGGCGTTACGCGCAACTTGAATTCACATTCCTGACGCAGCTACTTCTGCACTATATTTAAAGGTGAGCTCTAGGCGGAATCTGCATAGATATCCGTAATTTTTTCAAGCTCTTCAGATGCCTACGATTTGGTTACATCCATCTGCTGCGAGTTGGTCGTATGTCGTTTTCAATGTCATCGTCATGCTTTGGTTCCCTAATACCCTCGCTGCTTTTCAAACTGACTACCCTTATAACAGTTCGAAAATGCACCTGTCGGGCCCGTATCATCCCCAGAGATCTCAACAATCTTCGTTGTAAGCTTATAGGCCATAGCCGTCATCCCGCGTCCACAACATCAATGCCAAGTGTACCTGAGAGACCCAATAGTGCCGTGTGTCTACTACTAGCAACCTGTTCATCATTAACATATCAGAGGCAAATAACAGGCTTTTTCATACATGTCAGAGAAGTCCTTGCTTTATCACGTCTTCCACTCTATCCGTTGGACGCCGCTTATATTTGCCGGCATGTACAATACGTATTTGAGTAGAAATGCCGTTTTTCGGTATCGAGCTTTGCTACGACACTTCATTATTGTCGCCGGTAACCTATCGTCTCCTTGTCTTCCGCTGTCGCCTACCTGTTCATGGTGGTGAGAAATACACCGAGAAAAATAATGCAGTTATCTGGACACATGGCTGGTTTCCTTTGTTGCTTCCTTTTTGCAAGTTCATGTATCTGTCTAGCATCGCCCATGAAATTCAAACCGTGTCAATTAGAACGGAAGTACAGTGCAGTGAAAGGATATCGCTTTATGCCTGCTTACCTGTATGACCTGGATGGTTCGTCTCCATTCGTCGGCGCGACGGTTAAGAAAGCGGCGATAAGATCTTCTCTGCTGCGGCAACACTACAGTCGTATCGATGGACGAAACATCATTATCGCAGATATGGTATGTTTAGTAACAGCGCAACAGAAATTTGTACGACCAAGCCGGCATTATATGTATGTATATGGGTAACACCAATTCTGGTAGTAAAAGTAGACAACTACGACTTCAGCGGAAGGAGATGCTTGGCACGTTGTGTGGTGATATGTGGTAATGTGTGTCACTTGCGGCTATGAAGGTGATGCAATTTCCGCTTTCCTCGGTTCTCTCTTTCTTGGTTGGCTCCACAGAAAACGGCTTTGGCGGCCTCAACATCCAGAGTATTTTGGTGCGATGGCTGTTTTTGCTTATCACCACCCACGCTAATGCCTTGTCTGCTTACTAATCAGCGGACGCCTCACTTGGCGATAATGTTTTTGGGGGTGGCAGCGAGAAAAAGACTCCTAGATGGATCGGTGCTCGTAGTCCTGTGGCACAATATACGCAATAGAACGAGTAGAAGTCATTATATTATATACGGCGATGTACTCACAATTCCGATAGTTGGTCTTGTGCACAATCACTCAGACTTCACGCTTTGCGTCTCTACACGGCTTATATGCATGCGATTTCAGCTCCAATTACCCCAAGGTTAGGGAAAGGGGCAAGCAGAATGGGGATGTGGTGGGGGAATGTGAAGAATTAAGCGATTCACCGCATACCACGTAGGCCCAGAGAACCACAAGGGTGCCTCTCTCATTGTATTGCCCGGGCCTATATACAGATGTGTGCTGGACCTTATATTTCCCATCAAAACGAGCTTTATTATTCTTCGTTGTTGTTAGTGACGGCGAAAGTGATCCTTTTCAAGTTCCTAGACGATAAACAACTCATATGGGCCTCGTCAGCCAATAAAGTCGGGCGTTGTCATTACAAATACATTCACACACATACATACATACAAACGCACATACGTAGACAAGGACGAGGAAAAGACGACACGAGATGGAGCGGCCCGTACAAACAGGCACCTCTATTAATGTCAAGGAGCGACAGTTTTGACGCTTTTGACAGTTGAGGCGGTGCTATCTGCGCCCGTCAACAGTCGTAGCGGCATCGAACACGATGACCAGTTAGACAAACGTGGTCGAATTAAATTTAAACAGGGAGAGGCCAGCCACGGATAGTCTAGTCAAAGTAAAATCAGGTCCTGACAACACTTGTCTAGACGATGAGTTAGAGTATAACGGCGTATAGGTAACAACAGCGAGAGCAATAATGACATTGGGCAAAAAACGAATCACTCAATTCTTTCTTGTCCGTCCATCAAACTCTGTTCTATAACCTCAGTAGACACGGATCCGCGTGTATAGTTTGGCCTTTTCATAATTTATGTTAGTCAGTTGTTTTATTAAATCATTACAGTGGCACTTGTGTAAACAGTCATTGACTATATCTGCCGAAATTAACCGTTACCTTTCTGTGTTAAATCTGATTTTTTCACTAAGCCGGCCTGAGTAGACGAGCTCTTAATTGTATATGTATGTTTAAGTCCCAGGTCTGTATATATGTTTGATTAATGGAGGCAGCATATTTAAATCAAGAGAAGCAAATACTATTAAGGCAGAGGTACGACTGCAATGAAAGACATAAGTACAGCAAATTGATATCATTTAGAGAAATCTTTATGCAAAGTAGTTCCCGTTAGGTGTTCGTGTGTTCTCGATTAATTTTGGAAGATCTCCAATGAAGATATTGTGGTCGTTATAAAGCCCACTAAATGTTGGAGCGAAGCACCGCACAGTTATACGCGCCTATTGTATAGAAGAAAAATAAATGTTTGATTTGCGTAGACTGTATAGTCCTTAAATGCGCTGTCAATAGTTAATCGACTATCAACGTTTCGCTCTGGTCGAACCTTCCGGTACTTCTCCCAAAGACTAGACCTACAGCGATGGTGATGATATGATGAGCTCTAGAAGGCGGGCTAGACCCTTACGGGGTTAAATCAACCCAGCAATGATCTTTGTGTCTGCTTGACGGCCTCAACGAGGACAAAATGTAACTTTACCCTTCTTATCACTCCTTAATAGTGCTTAAGCTAAATGCTGCTTTTTCATATGTCCGTTTTGACAATCTAATTAATCTAGCCCCTTCTAGTCCTTCTACACCCTTTCATCTCCTTTTTCGGTCTCCATCAGCCTGGTCAGTCCAAAACAATGCAGTTGGTACCATCGCTCTAAGGCTCGCTCACGTAAGCGTCGTTTGTTTCATTCGTAAACGGCGTTCATCGCGTCATGAAAGGAGGTCCCCATCATAATTTAAGACGTGATGTTCATACACGCTTTCGCCAATTCTACCCGAATTCCCTCAATACGATTTTATAGTGCACCGTTCTGTTCTTAATGCTCTCTTCTCCTTAGGTATCCCATTAGTGTAATACCTAACGGGTAGGAGAAGTAATAATGTGCCAGTACTAGCACTATTAGAACCGGAAACACTCTTGGGCGAGTTCGCGCTATATCCTTTTTAATTGTCTCATCAAGTGGCAGTAAGCGTTCCGCCTTTTGCGTTCAGACATTCGGCTAACAGGCCTATTCTGGTTAGACTGGCGAACTATCGATCGTTGAGCCGAGTAAACCTTCTTGAAACATAGAAATGTGCATAGCAAGCCGAATTTGACGAGGAAAATAATCGTGCCTGCCTACGACCGTGTATCGTATCTGTTTGGCTCTTGGGCCTTTCGGAGCTTATGAAACTTTCTCTCTGTCCTTGCTTTCTCTATATTGCCTGGCAGTAGCTACATGCGAGCCGAGCGTGGGAGAGATGCCGAGGTAGTAGCAAAGATGAGCAAAGCTGTAATCCATTGGGATCATATCAGCAGCCCTGCGACCTCTTCGTCAAAATATCATCGTTGCTCTTTCTGCAGGCGACGCATAGACACATCTTTGGATTCAGCCGTCGCACAAGCCAATTCACGATCCAAATTCTCTTAACAGTGCTACATGGCTAGCAGGAGTGTTTAGCAAATCGTTGCAAACGTCAAAAGCAAACATCACATCTAGGGTCATCGTGATGTAACCGATAAGCTTGCACATATACAATTGAACAAAGCGTAATTTAATACGAATGCGACAACTCAAAAATGCTGTGTCGCTTCAATCCTTTCGTTATACTAAAATGTGCTATATAGAATGGTCACTCACAACGTTCTTCCATGAGCATCAAGTTTCGAATGTGCCATATAGATGGTGTTGTTAAACTCTTCGTCCAGTGTGACTAGATAGGACATCATTCGAATGCAGGACAAATGCGGGAGAACGCGTATGGATCCTAATCCTCTTCCGATTTCGCCATCTAAGAAACCACTTATATGGGGTATAGAAGGGTCTTACATGATGAATTCGTCGACTACAGGCTGTTTAATCCGGAAGTACAAAGTGGATTATGGGGAGAGCCTAGTAGATATGCCAAGAAGATAGCTGAATACAGATAGTCGCATTTGCGAGCTTACCTCAGTTTAGGCATTCACATATAGAGAAAATCAACGTCGACATGTCTTCATTACTAGAGATAGAAAATCACAATACTGAATTATCAATTTTTTTTATTATAGGTGAACCTTTAGATCAGTTAGAAACGTCTGCTGAAATATAACACTTTTACTCATTATATCAGTCATTGATGAGGCTTAAATATTAATAGATTTCTGCTCTACTGTTCAACGAGCCTCTCATATAACCTAACATGAAGACTTGTAATATGCCTTAAGGAGAGTGAACAATACATATCCTCTGACAGTCTGCAGAACGTGCAAAATCTGCGTGTTATTCACGAAGTTTGACAATTGACATGATCGGTCAATGTTGAAGATGTCATGTGGATATAACATAATGGTAGAATCTATGACAGGGTCAGATCGTGCAAGAGAAGCGTGCCCTTGGCTTTTAGATATGATGTGATATCCTATGCTGTCGCCTAAGCGAAGGTCTCGTTACAGGCGTGTGCCATAGGGCATGTGTCTATTTGTGATTTTGTCCCGTGCCCGCTCACTGGACTTTTCGCGAATGGGAGGTACTGGTAATATCTAGATTTTTCCCGGATCCGTTCTCGCTGGTGTTTCCTCGCCCGCACTGTGGGCGTCGAATCGTAGCGGCCTCTTACATTGGCTGCTGTCCGTGAATCAAACCTAGTATAGCCTTTATCCAAGCGCGGTGAGATGGGACGATAACTGTGAAGATTTGACGCCGAAGAACCTGCATTAGCAGGCTTATTACAAATAGTGTCTGTGCTACTAGGCGAGTGGAAAAGTCGCATGGAACGATAGCTTAAAGCTTAGATCACGAAGCATTTACCCGCATATCTGAGAGCCTGGTGAACTCGGTCATGTATCGACGGAATGCTTTCTGGACGCTGGTTCGTTCTACTGTTGGTCTATTACTTCCGTCGCTGGCGCATTTCAAGCGAAGTAGTTTCTAGCGAGTTGGCATGTGGCCGCTGATATTTCTGCAGTGTTGCTTTCCGTTTCTAGTCGATGTCTGGCTCAGTGTAGGTTCCTGGCGAATGTCCGCTTTCGGCAGACATAGTTACTACTAAAGACATCCAGTGCTTGAAACGTGAATGCTTTTGCAATTCGATTTAGAGCATCACATCACTGTTCGTATTTATTTAGTGGAAACAGCATTAATAGTTCTGTATGACCTAACCAGATCTTCGTGATAGTTTGGTTTTTTCAGAGCTATTCATTTATTTGGTTTCGAGCTCGAATACCTCTTGATCGGCAACATCCGATAGAGTTTAACAAACCGTTTATGCTGCGTTTTTCTGTGCATATAATTCGTACCATAATATAATTTTTCCCTGAAACTCCGTTAACGCATTCACATATACACGGCGGTAGGCGAAGTATTTGCATCTATTTATATCAGTCATTTCACACTTCAAGTCTAATCATTTTTCACGTTTTGAATTTCATTTTTGGATGTAACCGTATGATTCCCGGCGGCAATATCGGGCTACATTACGAGAAATTTTGGTATTCAAAATCTTAATTGTATTACCTATCTACGGAATACGATAATTATACGTTCATAAATTTGTTTGCACAGGGAAAGTTGTCTCAGACTTCGAGTATAACCTGTTTTCATGTTTCACCCACTATACACGACAGTTTTTTGGATACTTCTTTGAAGACATTTTTCTTATCTACTCGCTGATGACGTGTGAGCAATCTTTTGCTTTATATCTACTATATTACATTTATTGATTAAGAAATGGCAGTTAAAGTTGCAGTACGTCAACTCGAATATTATATATATGTTTATATATATATCTCAAAAAAGGCCCGTTGTTTCCCGTCGTATCGTGCTTATCACGCTCTTCACCAAACTCTCCACATAGTCCTTGCGTTCGCCACATTCAACGATGCACCGCAAATTCACGACCACGAACTGAAGCCGCCACTGAAATCACAAACCCAACTGACCTATCCTAAAGCAAAGCCAAGCCACTACAGCTACTTTGCCATCGGCCTACGATCTATGTTCTTCTTTTCAGTTCTGTTCTCCCTATAGTTACTATCTTGCTGTTTGGATGGTTTAGTACGTTGTGTATATATATATATACATACATATATATAGAGCAATATGGTTCAGCAGTAACAGGCGGTTAACACTTAAAAGGAACAAAAGTGGTGGACACTAACTACCCTTAAAAGAATCTTATAGTCGCAGCCAGTGCGCGAATCCAAAGACGTAGGTCTCTTTCAAAAAGCGAGAAGGCTCTACGAACAAAAACGACACAAAACAAAGGAGAAAATAAGAACGTTAGATGACTTACAGAAAACATGAACTTCAATGAAGGTTATGTAAATTTCGACCAGTCGGTTATCAGTGCGGAATTTCTCTATTTTTATCTTATATATATATATTGTGCTATCGCTACACTTGTTTGCTGGCGTTCGGGATCCGGTTGTGCTGATGTTTAAGGTGTCGCGGTATTTTTTCGGATGTTTCTGTTGTCATTTTTATGCTTCCCGCAGTTGTCTACATAGTACTGCATTTACATGACCAACTCCGACTACACCATTAGCCGCTGCCGCAACTGGCAGCAAAACGCTTGCTTGCGCTTGTTTCCAACGGCGCAGAAGCGCGAATAATTCGCGCATCCGCCCGGCGAGCGTTTGGCTCAGTTTGAAGCTGAATGAACTGTAACGACGGCAGTAGACAACAAACACAGTCATCACACCGCCAAGGCGTATCGTCGACTTTGGCGTTGGCTGCTGCCGCTGTAGTCGTTCTCCAAACAAAACGAACGCCCTCAAAGCTGCTTTTGATGGCTCTACAACTGCCATTGCTGAAGCTCATGCTGAGCTGCTCAGGTCAGAGAATATGACTGTTTGTGGTATTAGTACCTTTGCATCCATGTGCTAGCATTAATGTGAACATTGCCAGCGCTCCCTTCAAGCGCTAAAACGAGCGAGCTACATGCTTCTAGTATTACCAAAAACCACAACGCCCTTTCAAAGAAGCTATTCAGCTACAGATGAGTGTCGTACCTGGGAAAGTAGTTGATGTTGTAATACTTTCTTGCACATAGACTATGTAATGATATCAACAAACAGCATCGATAGTCTTGTGCATGCAGTGGTTTCGGAGACGTTCAAGAGGATGAACGTTCAGACTGACGAATGGCCAATCAGGTGAACAGTTGAATTATTGCTATGCTCGATGGTGCCGGTCTTTGCCGTTGTTTTCTATGTTGTTGTTATTGTTGAGGCTGATGTTGATGTTAAGGAAGTTGCGTTCAACAAATCGACTTCAAGATTCTCTGCAATGGCGTTTTCTTCGTTCTTCGTCTTCTTGCTAACTTAGTCTGTGTAAACTCTTATAGATGATGACGCTTATGCCTACCTCTGGCATCTTTATACACAAACGTCCGACTTGTTCATTATTGCCTGTCAATGGTCCATTTTCGGGACGACTAACCCCTTTGACGATAACGGAGACTAGTTGAAAAAAGTTCGTAGGTTCTTCATGAATGTGAAACACAAGAGAAAAGTTTTTTGAAGTAGCGTATTTTGTAAACTGACCCAAATATCATATGAATAGATGGGTAGCGCTCATTTAGGTCGAACATGCGCAGCGTTGATGGGCAGACAGTTTTTCCTAGAGAGGATTGCATTCAGATTGTTTGTGTTAGCCTCAGCTGATTCTTTTCGGGTAGGTCGCAATTTATTTGAACTGACAATCAATATGGAAGCGTATGTACACGCGCGTGATATTTTTTCGCGCTAATAGCACAGAAACCTTTGCGCATCACCCAATCCTACTAGATTCACGAAGGTCTTTAAAGTATATAAAACATCAACGCTAGCGATCATGCATAAACAAGCATTTTTAAATAATTCTACTCGCATACACCCAGTGACATTTACCATATGAGATGGTTGTTTTTCCTGAATTCAGTCAGTTTTCCTAACAATGAATTGGCCGTACCTGGACTGGCGCGGATCTCATAACAGTTGCACGCTATTTGCACACCTTGACGCACCTCCACAGGGCACGAACAGGGCATGTAAAAAGGCAGCTGATCTCCGATCGTTGTAAATGACCGCTAACCACCGCAATCAGAAGGTTCCAGTCTCTCATTTGATGAACGTAACCATATTTGTTTTTTCTATGAAGGCGGTAGAAACCTTTTCGGCAACGTGATTTGTTCTGTTAACATCACAAACTCTATCTCATAGACATGCGTTTTTTGTTTAACTTTGTTCCTTCGCACAAAAGAATTTTACAACGGATCACGTGCATTGCCTTGCGGTGGCTTTTCTAATTGACCATTCGACGCACAAAAATATTGTACGAGTCTAGGTGACTATTGAATTATATGCACGAAAGGTGGAGCGCAGCGATAGTCTGGGTGGAAAAATGAAGACAACTGACGTTTATGAGGAATTAAATTTGATTGCATATTAACCCTTTTATGAGTACCCTAGATAAATCAAAGTAATATGATAATGTCTGTCTCTAATGACATGCTCAAAAGAGCGATGTTTTTGCTAATATTTGGCTTTCTTCCCCATTGAAATATTTCACTGCGTTTTTCGTGCGCTTTCTCATTTTGGACTTTGTTCATTCAATCCCGTGCTACCCTAAACCATTAAAGTGAATGCGGGAGATTGTAGCAAACATCTTTTTTGGTGTCGGCAAACTCTTTGATATATGACACCATCGTTTAACTTTTCGACACTTGCTTAATCTCACCCAGTCTCTCATGGTTTTCTGATTCTCATATTTGAGGTCTGTCGGCTTTGCAGGAAAGAGCTCTGCATTTCACTCACTCATTCTGTTGAAACGCATATTCCACTACAAACTAAAACGAATGTATGCCCTGGACCACTACTCTTTGATACGAACGGTAGCAGACAAAAACCAACATTGATTTAAGTACACAAATCCGCTATTGGTATTCACCGTCCTCATTGAGGGTGTCGAGTTACCTGTGGCTTTCAACATAGCTTTGTTGAATGTTCTGATGTTTTTGTTATCGACGTTGCATGTTCTCAGCCATTCTGCTGCACCTTCTTCAGTAAATGATGAAAAACAAACACATGGACCTGTGACACAAGATGATGGCTTACCCTTACGATAATGGTGGATGACATTAGTGAATAAGTGCATGATTGGGAGATTCCAACCAGAATACAACGCATATTTTGTATTCGAATAATTATTCTTCCGGTAAGTAATGATGGCCTATCTGATATTGGTCATTCCAGCTTTGAAAGATCGACAAAGGATATTGATGCGATTTTTTATTGGAACAAAATAGCCAAACAATTCAAGCGCTGAATAACTGTCAGATGCATTTGACAAAGAAGATCATGTTGAGCCAAACGCTATCCGAGAGTTTACCGGAAATTACAAAAATAGCAGATTAGAAAAATTATTCCCTTATAGCTACGTTTGAAACCTGTAGTCGAGGATTGGGTTGCGCTACATGCAATCGCCGGAATCGCATTTAGTTCTGTGTGGCACTTTATACGAGTTGAAGAGTGTAGTGCTAAATTTACCACTTCTGATCTCCATGAACCCTCAATATCATAATGTAAACATGTAACATATCAAAAGGTGTATTCGTACGATCTGGTCAAATGGAAACTGGTCTATAAACGATCTTTGGCCACTTGCAGAATATCAACTTTTCTGCCAATATTCTCTGAGCCTGTACGTCATAATGCCGTCCTTACTACTGTCATATACGTGTATGCTTGTACGCAGTTAGATGCAGATTGCGCAAATCACCTGCCGACTATATCGTTATTGTCAATGCGGTTTGCGGAAGAAAGGACATCAGAAATTCCAGCTTTTTTCACACTGCTACAGAATGTCACAGACCTTAAGCCTACCACACATGGCAGAATGCATAGACTGCCCTTTAGGCACGTCCAGATGTGGTCTGCTATTACAGACTTGGTTCGTTTGGCTTTCTAATAGTTGCGTCGCTTGGACAACAACAAACTATTTCGAAGTCCGATTTGCATATTAACCTCGCGTTCGATTTCTCGCTTGAAACCCATCCCTATGTTAGGTCCACGAAGCACAGATGCCTCAGTATATGCTCGCATTCAATGTAGCACACTATAATCTCTAGCGCTGCATGCCCACAGCAGTGGCTATCGTGATTCGACACCGCCAGCACAAAACATACTCGTCTGAAGAATTTCGACAGCGTGGGTTAAGCTATTGGACCCTGGGCTAAACCTACCTAGACAAGAGATGGAGGGATATCAATTTGAGGATTACCGCCCATTGGCGGCTGACGGGTATTTTGGTTTGTCAACGGACGACCTCGTGGCACTATCGCTTCTCCATCGAATCTGTCTGGCGGTGGAATAAAGTACAATAGGCGCATTCACCTACACTGCCAGACAGACAAAACTTCCGCTTTACGCCATGAATGCCTCTCTGTCACTGCGATAGCTTGTTTATTGTTCTTAGGTAATAATTGTTCTGCTTGAGTACAGGTAGGCGGCTGTCCAACAGATATCACACCTTCGGATTAGATCAGGATCAAAAGAAATCTATCCACCGATTGGCAACATATAAAGAAAGTAATCTCTTTCGAGTCGATGTGAACTTGTCAGAGGGTGGTTGGACCATGACCCATCGCGATGACTAATGGTTTACATGGCCATACGTAAAATGAATGTAAAATGATGAAATATAATATAATATACAACAATATACTTTTGTATGATTCTATATAATGTAGCTCACCGGCCTAAATATATTGAGCAAATGACGTTGAAAAATTAGGACGGCACGCACCCAGCAATTGTGATGAGATTTCCGAAAAACCTAAAGGAATATCAAGAGGAGAACTGCCTTCGCAACTGGCCCCTGATTCCTCCATTCAATGCCGTTTCTTCGAAAAGAACTTAGCCAACTTTATGAATCAGTGGTGAATCAAAAATTATCATGCTCATGATGATAACCATTGTAAATTGCGCTCAAACCATCTCTATACATGATCGACTGGCCTATGACCGCAGGCCGCATCTGCCTGCTCACCCGCCTCCTGTAGCCTTCTGTAGTTGAACTCCGCTTAAGCATTTGGCTAAACACTGAGACCTCTCGTACCCCGTTTCTGCTCCCAGCTTTTATCCTCCATGACAGTCCTCCTACGAAACAGACATCAGCCCGTCCAGTGGCCAACTCCGGTCCGACCTCAGCGGGAGTTGAATCGATGGATCACATGATCGTCAACCAGCATCACCATCATCTTTATGAGCATGTTCTAAATGTGCTCTATGTAGAGCGTCTTCAAAGGTACCAGCCGCCGCAGGTAGTCGAAGGCCCCGGAGCATACAACCTACAGGTCCACGATACATGCAGGGCGCAACCACAGCGATATTTTGGACAACTCGAAAACGAAATGGGAGACAACAGAAGCACTTCAAGAAAACGAAGAAGACGCAGTTTCTTCATCCGTCTTCCTAAAGTGCCATTGACGAAGTAGAACGCAACTGAGTGTGAGAAGGTACCTCGACTAAGCGACCGTTGCGTCCTCTGGAGTAGAAGATGTAAAATGGGCCAACATCGCCGATAAGTCCTGGCTGAGTAGTACAGGTTTGTTGGTGGCGACGACGATTGACACAGAGTCAGTAGCACAGATCAGCAGTCAATGACTTTCCGCAAGCACTAAATAAAATGTGGACGACCGGACTACTGGAATGGGCTTAGCGATTTTTCGACTAATACCCAAAGGCTTTGTCATTGAACGCGCCGTAAACCTCGCAAAGCAAAAATTAAGTTAATTAATTATTAAAAAATCATTAATTAACTAGTGATTTTTATATCTGATAATTTGACGTAAACTTAAATAGGCTAAAGAGCCGGTATTGACTGTACCGTAGCAGCACGATAATAAAAGAACACTAGAAAGTGTTTATTCGCAATGCCTTTATGATGAGCTATGCAGGCAGAGGCACACACATCCGGACCTGAATATCGCTAGCTTATTGACTCCTTCTGGTTTGTTTCAACACATTACATAACATATCAGGTTATTTACTGTCGATGCTCTCCTTCTTCCCCTTCTTAATGCGCTAATCGCTAGAAATTGTATGTTTTATGTAGCAGCGTTAAACTCAGTGAAAATGTGGAGGCTAGTGATGAAATCAATGAAACTAAATTCCAGTGAAAATGTGTACTAAGACAATACAAAAAATGCAAGATTGATTTGTGATTGACGCACTTCATAAGTTGACATGTTTTTATTATGTGGTGTGCTAGTCTAGAGAAACGTGACGGATTGAAAATATCTATTTTGAACGTGTTTTGGGACAGAGCACTACTAATATGGAAAGACATGGTGAGGGTAGAATTGTTGATAAATAATTTAGTGAATGAATCGAAGAATCTTAGCATAATTTTCTATTGATCAATTTATTCAGGTTTTGGTCAGAGATCGCCCGTCAATTTTGTAAGTAATATTCCCATTTATGGCGCGGCATGTTGATAAAACACATTCACAAAGTTATTTGTGCCAAAATCTAGCTCAGTGTAATAAGATTCTGATGGAAATGAATTGTATAATGACAATCAACGTAATACATTATATTGTAAATAGAATATAACTCTAATTATTTACGGGATGATGTTTTCCATAAATTACGTTAATTCGAAGATATCCTGTTTTACGAATGAAGCCATGTTGATTAGATAAAAAGCTTTGCTTTCGCTTTGTTGTTGGGTACTGTCGATCGCCATCGTAGTCCTCATCTCAAAAAGACTCAATTTAAATTGAAAACATATAAAGCTATACTTGTTATTTATAATAAATAAAAATGAAAATTTATCTCATTTAACGCTGTATAACGTAATCAATAATTTTATAATTTACTGTGCTGACCGCTAATTTATCCGTTGTTTGCACCTCTATTATAATTAAAATTACAGAATAACTTTAGGTGACCGTTAGTTTTTTCGGCTATACCAACTGTATAGTTATATGAGAGTTTAATAGTTGATTTTATTATGTTTTATAAACATACACAAATAGCTAAACGAGCCACTCCCAAAAGAATAAATACGTCTGTCAAAATTCAGAGGCTCTGATAGATTTGTGTAACGATCACTCCAAGTCCATACACCAGCTCCTGCCCATGGAGCGGCGCGAACCCGTCTGACAGTTCGTGGACTTACCTCTTGGATGATGTTCTCCTGTGTGGAGAGGGCGACTTGTGGGGAGGGCGCTCAGCCATCGGCGTTTGTTCACAATGTACTTGCCTAAGTCAGTTGCCAGTGAAACGCCAGGTCAGGAGCACGTTGCTCTTTGTCTCAATCGCGCGAAAACTGCTCGGGCTGTGCTTCAACTTACTGTGACACAATATAGACAGACGACCATCATAATTTTTTTTCTTCGCTAAGTGCCAGCGGGCGTTCCTCTAGTCGCCGATTGGATTCGAACGAGGAGTTTAGTTTGTTGTAGCAGGCCAGAAGAAGGTCGAAATCCAGTTGTGTAAGGTTACGGAGGTAGCAAGCAAAGGACGTTTTTAGCCTTCGGGTGATCTGCGTGAAGTGAATTCGGATAACTGAAGTGATATTGTGATAAAGCCGGAAAAATACAAGAAAAGCGAACAGATATTGATTGGATATAACGTATTTTGTGCCGAACTCCCCTCCTTGCCTCAGCTCTGGATTTATTTGGATGAAGACGTAGAGACAAAGACATTAACAGTGCTCGCCGATATTGTGGAATCACTGCACATCGCAAGAGCGTGGGAGGAAGAGTGGAAACATTCAAGGTGAGCCCTCCGAGGATACATGCTTTTGTATTCAAAAAAAAACAATGGAACAAAGATCGATGTCATGCTTGATAGGTCGACATATTACAAAAAGTGGATATTTACATAATCCTGCGACAATGGATACATTACATTATGGACGTCTCGAAATGCGTTCGGAAAGAAAATATGTCTACACTGAGTTGAAGAGCCACTTCATGTGGTAGGTATCTATGCAATATATTTGCAAGAGGCTACGGAGCATCTACACCAATTGTCTATTCTACGCCGGTTCGAATCAGTTCTGGTTACCTAATCAAAGCGTATGTGCATTCTGGCAAGGTGGGTTTCAATACTGCCCCCTGATATGAGTTCGTTCTTTATTGGCCTATCCAGAAAAACACTGTTGGCGGTTATGTCACATGTATCTCTACTCCAATTTACTATCTAATTGAGTGCAGATTGTGTCGTAAAAGCGCATACTTTTTAGTAGTGTAGCAGGTAGCCTCATCAGCGACTGTAGAATAAGCAGAGACAGGTAGAGCAGTCGACTGGATATCAGTATTTGACCGTTTTGTTACGTTACTATTTAAGCGACACAGCGTTCATCTAGTAGGCTCCGCGGGCAAGACTGACCAATTTAAAAGTGTACAAGATATTGATTGACAATTCCGTTTCATGGACGACGTGTTAGACATCGCGGGTTCGAAGAGGGACGTCAACTCCTTACGACAGAGTCTAGTAGCAGTACCGTGTAGCTTTAGCTGTATGCAACAACAATTCGACTGTAAACATCTCACATTGGTCGTTTCGGCAAAATCTGCTGCAAATTTCTATAATATACTTTTAGTACGGTAGAGGAGCGCTCAGCATAGGCAGCGAAAAGTTTAACACAAGATCCTTTTTTGTTATTAAGGGTATGAACTAATTTCTAATCGCTTACGATTTAAAATATAATCACGAACACGTTTCGAGCTTACAGCTGTCATGGTCGCCTATATTGGCCACAACTACCGCACTATTTGTACTGCTAATATGTTATATATTACAAAGAATATCACGGACTGTAAATTCTCCCCTCTGACTGACGGCTCCACGCCTAAGGAAGGTGCAAGTGCCTACAAAGAGCGAATGTAATATCGCTATACAGTGACTAAAATGTTTATTGTCATTAGTCTTTGTGTTGAGAATGGTACATCCGATTTACGCACAACGGAGTCGGTTGCAAGGTCACTAGAGTAGAAGGTGAACAGAAATATGTCTACCGCCAATAGATGATACCGCACATGCAAATCTCCAATCAATCAAATCGGCTCCCTAGCTTGATCTTTCGTCATCAACCCCTAACAACGCAATAAAAATGTTCGGAAGACCTAAATGATATCTCAAAAGACAAAAAAAGGGGGCAGTGCACTATTCAAGCCCTAGTTAGCGCTATTTATAGAGGAGACGCTCTAATTTGATCAGAGAAGCCGAGTAAATTCCGTTCGACAGAGAGTAATTCTGAAGACGAGGCAGTCTATGCAACTGAGGATATAGAGGCTCAGCATGGGACGCTGCTTGAGTCGGAATATATACGCATGTCTATGTATATATATATATATATATGGCCAGCTACGCTCGTATAGGGTTGCTTCTGATCACTAAGACGATCGATTAGATGAGACACATGTGTTTATGCCATTGTCGGTTTGCCAACGAAAAGGATTACAAAGGAGTGCGAGAGTCAGCGGTCTTTTGTTGCTATTGAACAGTGTGTCGATATCTTTCAAATGGTTCGTATGTGTGAACAAGTTATCAATAGAGGGCCAGCGAATCATGGTGTTTGCATCTGTACCTTTTCAAAACAGAGATATTAAACACACTATTGACATAATGATCATGCAATTACTAGCGTAAGATAGCTCTGAGACTTAACGGAAATTTCATCTCATGTCAAGGATCAACACGCATGTTATTAAAAATCATATTACAAAATTGACGGTGGGAATTGATTGCAACGGCGACATCTTATTACAACGTAACAGCTGTAAAAGAATTGAAGCTCATCCTGACATTAACCACAAAAAAATTAAAATTGTCAAGTCATCTGTTTCTAAGTAATGCCCAAGCCGTAAAATGTACACAAAAAACATGTAAGTGCGATTTCTGTATCCTTTGTTTATATCTTGTCAGAAATATCTTAATAAGCGAAGCACAAAGATAAGAAAAAATTAATCGATATCTTGGGGCGCACAGGCTTATTTTATTGGTTATAAAGTGGATAAAAAATAGTTGTGATTAATTTGCGCTATACAATTGATAGAATAGTAATCAAAAGTTTTTGAGGGCCGAGTAATTTCTCGCCTTGTCTGTCCTCATAAAAGTTATGACCATCCGAAAATTATCTGTCTAAACGTTAAAAAAACGCGCGTTACGATGGCATTTGAACCAGGCTCTTCCTTAGTGTGAAATCACAATAAATGAAATATAGTCGCCTTTCCAGAAAGTCTGAAAATCTGCCTGCTTGTAGGTATTTCTCAGATCGTAGCCAGTTTTTGTCTATTTGCATTATAGTGATTTTATGTAGCATACTGCCTCCATAGGCTAATAAATGCGTGACGGACACAAAATATTAGTTTCATTTGTTGTATTTTCAGCACTCACAATGAAAATGCATTTTACAACAAGTCATGTCGGAATACTACCACAATGCGTATAGTCACAGAGTATAACAAGACCATTTTTCTACAAATGAATATGTACATATACTTTTTTTCTTAGGTTTTACCATTAGCCAATACTCAAACTCTACAGTACCAGGTGAAGAATGCGTAGTATGATACGAAAAAAATTTCCAACGTAGCATCGAGATCGTCATTATACACTTGCTCCAAATATGGTTTGTACTAGTGAACCATAGTGGAAAGAAAGTATAACCGATAAGTTCTTGTGAATTTTTAATCACGCATTAAAAAGCTCATGGTAGGTAAAGACATTTGTTTTGTGCTCTAGTAAATCTTTTAAGATACATTTCTGATCTGAATGTATCAGGCACTTAGTAGAATCAGAATTCTTGAAAATATTGATTTTATATTTCGGTTTTTTCTTGTATAAAGAAATAATTTAATAGCCAGACATTTTATATGCTAAAGCACTCGATTATTTTGTTTTCGAGCGCGCTAATAATCGCAAAAATATCCTGATACACATTTGCTTCTAAAAAATGGTGCACAAAAAAGGCGCTTGTTTAGTATGCTTCTTCTGGGGCAGTTTAGCCCTCTGATACGCTTATAATCGGCGACGCATACGCAGAAATTCTCAATAGTGCGATACCACTTTTGCAAGCGATCGACACGGTCACTTATCTCCAGCGGTTAGTTTTTTTCAGGTATTATGTTTTCAAATAAAAGACAGCTTACTGCTTCGTATTACTGCCTGTTGTTATGACTATATGATATCCTACGCCTGGGTAACAGATGTACGGGATGTTTCTGCGTCTACTGTTTTAGCGTATCGTTATATGCACGTTTAACCTATGTTGGCATAAAAATCAAGGGATAGCTTCCTTACGGAGTCAGGTACAGAACGAGCCCATATCACTACGTTGACTTCGATGGGGAAAAATAACGTTTGAGAGGAAATTTTGATACTGCTCGCATGCGGCCTCAGTGTGATACGCAACAAAGGGAGACTTTGAGCATGAAAGCAAAAAAAAACGAAGTAAATTCACGAGAACTCTCTTCAGAAAAATACGAACTAGTTTAGAAATTCTGGAAGTCGATGAAGTCGGCGTCCAAAAATATGCAAGTCATCACTATGGTAGAAGAGCGAAAAGAACTGCACTGCATATGGATTGGGAGCAAGGTCAAACGGCAGATTTTCTTTTTACGGATGAAGGCATATCCCGAGTTCCGACCCAAGCCGACATCGGTAGCTAAGGAAAGCTGGAGGTTCGCTATTTTACCAGGACCGCAGAGAAACATATCAGAAATAGGTAGAAATGAAAAAAAAACCTAACTCAGCTGCCGCTCGCCTTCGAGGATTTTAGAAAAAGAAAACGAATGGACGAGAAAGCAGGTTCATAGAGTGATGTTGCATTTGCATACAACGGCTGAGCACAGGCGGCGATATAGAAACCGTGCAGATGCTGAAGTCGGATATAAGGGCAGCGTCAACGGACATGAATTGAATTGAACTTCTACTAAAGATGATCGGAAAGTAGATCCACATATAGAAGAGAAAAGAGCTAAGTTGAGCGAATATGTAAAGCGAGTAGGCTTGGGACTTTTATCCTTGTTGTCACCGGGATTCTCGAGAAATATCGATATAACGTTCATTTTTTGGCATTAGGCACTTTATTTTCCCGTAGTTTTAAGTCAGTTAAAAAAGACTCAAATCTATTCTAATGCATAGCAAAAAGCTAATTTGGAGCATGTGTTACAGTTAAAGCAGCCTACATTGTAGTCCACAATACATCCTTTGACTTTTGCTAGAAGTTCTTAGTTCGTGGAGGTCAACTTCTTGAATACGGAACCCCTATACGTTTGTTAAATATGTTGGAAATGATTTTTCATTTTGCTTTGAACGGTTATTTTTAGAACTTATCTATTGGCGGGGTTTAGATATGCCAATCCCTTTCTCTAAAATTAGTAGATGTACAGCTTTATCGACGCTGTATCAGAATGCCGTTTGATAGCTTTTCTGAGGGGAAGTATCGGTCTGCTCATGTTGGAGCAATACTTTGTATGTACAGAATTTACTAAGCTATGTCGCGAAGTTAAGCCAATTCTGTGCTTTTAAAGAGCTATCCAAGTTAACTTCACCTAGGTAGGCAATTCGCATTTCGAACTGTCTATCTGCGATCCGTCGAATAAAACATGTCCAGCAAGAAAGGATACAAAAAGAGGAGGAACCTGTCAGATTGATGGTCGCTTTATGGCAGTTAAGAGATATGATAGATGTTGCCTTCCGATAACACAATTGTCACCCAGTTCTGCTTCGCGCTGTGCGTCTGGGATTATATTGAGATCATAAAGTTGCGCAGCCCGGTGCCCTTTTGGGATTCTTCGCTGGATTAAATCTGATGCCAGCAATCTTCAGTTTGGGTCTTGTTCTGAGTTCATTGGTTGCATCGTAGCAAGCATGCTGAAACGCTCTTCGGTCTGCCTGGCTTTCAGGACGAAACGAATTGAAATTGAAACTTAAATTCTCAGATTGCATGTTTTCTTCAAGTTCTACGGTTTTTTCGGAGTGACTTTGGCCTCACAGTTGTTATGTGCAGGTTTCGACGTTGAAATGGTTCAGCCCTGAACAATGGTTCTTTTTCTTGTTTGTAGGTCTATCCGGAAATTCTTACAACGTTCGAGCTAATTTCCTTCGAATGACACTTGTTGCTGTTTACAGAAGGTAGTCCACCTTGACCGATGGCAGCGCTCTTCTTCTGACTCAACAGACTGTGAGAGAATGAGAGAGAATCGCTGTACTTCTTTTTTCTATCTTGTTAGAATGTACGGTCATTGCGCCGGTCTAGTCTTCGCCGGTTAGACGAATGACGGTCTCTGTTAATTTCAGTCTTGTCTTCACGTCGACTATTAATCGCGGTGGGAGAACGTTGAGATAACTTCCAAATATAAAATCTTAATTTAAGTCCAAAATAGCGCCATATATTGCGTCGAATATGACAGCATTTTTTTCACCGGCACGTTTGAAGCCTGTCTGGCATATTATACCTACGCTGCCTCGGTATGGCTTTAAAATAGATGGGAGCTTTCAAGCTTGGAGCTATCAAGGCTTATTTCTTACTAGTTCGTTTCGCCGTTTCTGAGAAATAGCCTAACACAAATTGGAGACACCGAAAGTTGTTTCGAAAACTATATAAGTATTTGAAAAGTAACTTGTTACGTGTTAGTGAAGATGATAATTTCGATATTGCTTATCCCATCGTGGTGGGTTGCGCTATTTATTCCATCAGTGACAAATAAGCCACGTCCACACGTTAGTACTTTAGTGTCGTTTGTTGAATATCTTTTTTAACATTATAGTAATAGTTCTCATAATTGATAGGAGAATTTTCTTTTTCAATTCTCACGTTTAGTAATACGGTCTTTCGTCGATGGCTTTAGTAATGATCTGACCTGTAAAATGGTTTATGTTTGTGTTCTTTTCCCTCTAATGTTGCATCGCGTAGCGAAATCGTAAGCGAAGCTAACAATTATCAATTTTTATCATTTGGAGCTTTCATACGAAAGACTAGTTTATAAATGCTGAAACCGAGGGGCGAGGGAAACAATACCCCAACTGAGGTTATCAACACTCATGAATCATAGCTAAGCTCGTGGTTACGCAAATAGACAAAGGAACGAACGATGGATGATCTGTTATTTTGTCGCTTATTTCACGTTTGGATCTGAAAGTAGAAACCGGTTCGGACTGAAAATGTCGCACCTTCATCGCTTCCCCCTTGAGAACATCCGACTGAAAGGATAATGACGGAATAAAGTTACCATGGGGCCCTTGATGTTTCCCGTCTATTTAGGCAGGTAGGTAAGAAAGCACACGACCGGAGAGTGACATGATAAAGCCGGATATTCGACAAAAAGCAGCAAAGAACTGTCGGTAAAATCGGCTAAAAAACGATTAGCCAACAACAGTCCATTTCCATGCTACATGGCGACGATACGGAGATATGTAAATGAAAGCGTTAGAGTAATGCAAAGATTTGTTGAAGTAGTTATAGTAAAAATTGCGACCGTATAGTTTTATTTCTTATTTGTTTTCACTCTGCTCAAAATTCAATTCTCATGCGGTATCCTCGTTCTATTGACTGTCTACATTATTGTACATCTACGAGTTCTCAGATAGCGTATGTTAATTGCGCGCGTGAATAGCATAGGCGCTTATAAAAAGGAATTGGACAAAATTACTTTCCTTTGCAAAAGTCAATGTACTTAAATCTATCTGCTACGGATTTCTGGAAAAATGATGTCCATTTTAAGGAAAGCAAAATTACACAATGTCGATCATCATCATCGTCAACGTTGTTATTGTCACCACCATAACTCTGTGAGTAGTTAGTAAGTAGCGGTTAGGAACACGATTTATTCGGTTACAAGACAAAGAAGTAAATTGTGACTAATCTGAGCTATTTTCTTCGAACGGTACCACATGAAACATGGTAAGGCGGAGATATCTCTGTTACGAAATATCGCCGTGCTAGTCAGCCTAAAGCTAGGAGTGAGAATTCGCATTCTTTTTTTTGTCACATATAACAAACGCACCCATACACGCATAATTATCTGAGTCACAGATATTTAAATATCGAAAGGAGAAGCACAGGTATGTGTATAATAGACCGAGACGATTGACGCTTTTGGTATACGATGCTTCGAAGTCATTGCATGCTGCCTTTTAGTAGTGACGAAGCTGGTAACGCTGGAACGATGCTTAACTTTTCTCCTTCTTCCGTTTCTCTCCATTTCTCCTCTCTCTACTATGTAAATATGCAAACACACATACATAACAGGTAAACGCGATAAGAATACTATTATACTTATCGTAGGCGGAGTTTACACATAATATAGCGTCATCAGTGGCAGAATGCAGCGGCAAAGGCAGTAATAAAAAAGTAAAACAGAACACCCAAATGTTAGCCATCTGACGACATCTTTATTTTCATCGAAGCGTTATTGCTACCCATCAGGCCTCTTCTCCCCGAAACGCGAATGGAACGCTTCTGCACAGATATATATTTTAGAATGAAGTTGCCCAATTGTGCGAGAGTTTTTTTTACAATGTTTGTTGATTATAAGACCGGCGAAAGGGCCGTTGAACACAGGGCTTCACTCTGACGCTTTTCGTTTCCCATATCGGCAGAGATGCGCGTCCCATTCGTAGTACTCTGTATACATTTCTTTATTTTACCCGTATGCGATGGACGACATATGCCATACAAAAGTATTCGATCTTGTTAGTTTTGTAATAATTTTGACAACAATCAAAATATGCTCAATTTTATATCTTTGTCATTTAGGTGACAGAAGACATGATAGCATATAGTTTTCTCCCCTTTCATCCGTCGTGGTGCATTTTTTCACCATCAAGATAGACATTGTTAGGACAGCGTTATTGTATTTGCTGTAGAATTGATAGACACCGCGGCAGAATACATAGAAAAACTAGGAAAATCAACTTATCTATGTTAAATGCATAAATTGCCTGAAAACTGCTCGGACTCCAAACGGCGAAAGTTCAGCGTTGGCAAAAGAGGAAGTTTGGACGGGGCCGAATGCGGGTGGTTGGGTGGCAGTGTTTGCGTTTTATTCCGCGTTTGCCAAGCGCAGCGTCGAGCATTAGTTTACTTTGTATACTGGAAATGTTGCCTCTGGAACCTTCACTTACCGGCCTGTCTCGTATCTTCTGCCAGAAGCTTTGCTTCGCCTGAGGCGTGCCGTATACGCGCATCGAAGCGCCCGTATCCGGCATGTTTGGAGATCATAGGCCGACGTCATGGGAACTTACCCTTTCTATTTAGCTAGTGAGAAAGGTTGGCCTGACCACCCTTAAAAAACGAAGATTTCCAGCTTGCAGCAACTAGTTCCGCATAACCTGACCGTCTGTTTGGCTCCAAGGCTTTAACATGCACTCCTATTGTTAAGACAACACGTCAGTCGGTTGGTTCACTCAACCATCTTTGTCCCTACAGCCACGTATCCTAACGCTGCGACCGGAACCCCCTACTGAAACGGTTCGTGTCATAGACATCCAGCCATTGGTTATAGAAGTAAAATTTACACAAGTGTTAAAAGCAGGATGTAATATTATTTGTCAAACTTGGCTGCAGGCCCAAATAGAAACCTTATTTCGGATGTCAATGACATCTTCGATCGTGTTGATGATACGCAAATTAAGTCCTTGTAACTAAGCTCATCGCTGAGTACTAGACTAGTAGCTTTTATTGTGTGGCCCACATTAGGAGAATCAATGTGCCACTGGAATAAAGGCAATAGTGATATATTGTCGCTTCGTACTATGCATTTCCTATCATCAGCTCGCTCGCTTGCTCAGCCTCACGGAGAACTCAACATGCGGCCATGTTTCCATATTACAAAGTACAACATGCCATGGCCGAGAGTGGCCGACTTATGTCGTGTAAGCCTCTCGGCAAGCAATGCAACGCACAACGGCAAAAAAATATGAAATTTGGTAACAATATGTCGTAACTGCTGATAGCGACGATCTGACTGCCGATTAGCATACGAAGCTACATATTAGATTTCTGCAACAAAATTTGTATAAGTATCTACGAAGACCTGTTGTTGAATAATGCCAGTCAAAGCGCTTACAAATGATTACACTCATTTTAGATGTTCTATCAAGCTGAGAAGTGGGTAGTAATAGTCGCTGTAGGGTCCTATTAAGTCAAATCAACAAGAGGCTAAAACTAAAACGGTCGGCAAAAGTAGCTATTATCTGAGCGCTTTGCACATGCTGATCAAAATAAATAAGCAAAATCATTACTTCCCTCCCGGGGTTTTGAGCGACTGCGAAGTGTGAATTTCGGTTGGAGCATAGAGCTGATGACCTTTATCATTATGGATGGAAGTACTAAGACTTCAGTAAAACCCGTTCAATATTTGGTACTTCCATCAAGACAGGTGGTGAGAAGGTGGGGTTTGGACTCTAGTTGCTTCAATCAAACAGAGAGGTTAATATCTGTTGACCTCGAATAATTTTCCAACTGAGCAAAGTGTTATTACATCCATATCTTCCTTTGGGGAGTTTACATGATAGAAACTGAAGATTCACGAATGCTATTGATGATAAATCAAGAATTTCTGTCACAGAAAATTCTCCTGCAGAAACTTCCCTATATTGAGGGACATACCTAAGTAAACATCGACATTAATACTCCAGGTTTCAAGCGAACTGTACGAAGGTACCGTGCATACAACATCGTAGTTGAAAACAAATTTTACGTCGACGATCGGTTATAAGAATACAAGGTAGTTAGCGGAAAAGTGCTAGCGTCTTAAAAAGAGGCAACTTAGGCCTGTTTTAAAAATTGTACAGACTATGCGAAGAAATAGCTTAAAAAGCTAAAAACAGTTAAAAAACAATTAAAACTTTTACAAATGAAGCAATTACAACATTTATAAATGAAGCAATTAAAACTTTCATAAATGAAGCAATTAAAACTTTTACTCAAGAATACACTTAAGTAATAAAATATATAATACCGCAGAAATGAACACAAATTCCTTTCACAGAAACATGCATACACACCACTGTGAATTAGTACAAATGTGTGTTACGCATTCGTGATATGTCATGCGATCTTGGTTACCCCTGCCCGATTTCTCCTCCTCCCATCATATTCCTGTTTTTCATCTTTTCAACTTCTTTGCCAGGTCATTTGGGTTTCTTTCCTGAGCCAGTGAACCACTGTCACAGTGATCACGGCTGCCACCGGTCTGGCGTCATCGGTGTGCGCGCGGCCTCACAGTACCTTACAAACATCTGGGGGTGGCGGTAATAGCAGCGTTTCTGACGCCTGTCTGATATGCCTTGGCGTGTGTATGTGTATGTGTGTGTTTTTTGGTGTATCTGCGTGTGTGTGTATGTGCTGGCGCTTGCATCCGGCTGATCAGACAGGGTCTCCTTTTTGCTTCTTCATCTTCCTTCTTTGAAGGCGATACTACCGACAGACCGACCTGCATTGTGTCTTATGTTTAGCAGTAGCGCCTCCTGAAACCCAACTTCCCTCCTGTGGGGAAGGCACGAGGCGACACAGCGGTAGGAACCGGGTGAAAACGTCGCGGTAGTATGAAAAGAAAGGGGATGGTGGCAAGAAGGTTCTTCAAGAAAAAAATAAGTCACACGAAAAAACAGGACGTGGTAAAAGAAGGAAAGGGAGAGTGAATGAAGGAGAGAAAGAGACTCGAAACACTTCCTTCAATAAGCGTCCATTCTACCAAGCAGAGGAGCACGAGAATGGAGGTGGGGGTAAAAGACCGCAGACCTCGTCACCGTTGACACCATTTTGCCGCCTTCTGGCCTTCTTATCTTCCTGTCGCGAAAAGTTGAGTCTTTTTATACAATTCCCCTCTACCACCACGAAATTGATCAGAAATGTCTCTTTCTACGATTCAATGCGATCTCATCAAATTGCAACATTATTTGATGTTATAACAATCATCAGTTGCAGGCGTCGCTAAATGGCGCATCCCGTTCTTTAATATTAATCCATTTCGAGTGCTCCTTAAATGTAGTGATAAAATGACACACGTGACTAGAAAAAAAGGCTTTTCTTAATTGAGTTCTCACAACAATTCGAAAAAACAACAAACAGTGATAGGTGTACTCCTTTTGAAAGAATTGGTTGACTTTAGCCCGTTTAGCTTAGTCATAGGCTAAACGGGCTAAAGTCTTCACATATCTTCTTCATTATTTCATTACACAATATAATGATCACATAAAACACCTTCCCATCAGTATAGCATCATCTATGACTGTTTTTCCTAATCCGTTTATACAACTCTTTCAGAGCTTCTGAGAATAACATTATTGCAACTGTGATATGAGTATAGCTATGACAGATAATATAGCTTATGTGATACAGAAAGCCATAAACGACAACATTATTTAAGCAAGTTACACGAGAACTGTCTGTTGTAGGAATATGAAGGAAAATGCGATCAATTTTTGAACGTTTACGGTCCAAGTAGGCAAAACTGTATTTTGAGGGTACGGGAAACCAGTAGAATTCTTCATATTTCTCTAACCAGAGACAGAGAATCTTCAATTAAATCTGATATGATTTTAACTCAAGAGTCGGTTCTACGAGATTTGCGCGGCCTATTGTTATATAAAAAATCACACAGTGTACAAAGCATGCATCAATTGCTTGCCACGTGATTTTTGTGACGCTTTTTATTTGTTACACCTTTTCGTTGTTATTTTTGTTTATCGAATTGCTGCGGGTTGAGCACTAGCCCAGTGTGGGAATAGGAGGTTAGGAAAATGCAAGGAATTAGTGGTATAGTATAAGATAGAGGTTCAAATAAAAGACAGTGAGCCATACATTCAACAGTATAGATTTAAACAGGTCATGCTGACTAAGGTAAGAGCTTCTCCATCTATTTGGGACAATCAGATATTATCAGCAATCCAGTTTGCACTAGAGCTACCGTTTCATATGTCTTTCAAGCAATAAACATTGCACGGCGAGAGTTACCTTGTTATGCGAGGGTATTGAATTTGACTTAGTTTGACGGAGCATAATCTGTCTTTACGGACAACAGCTGTCAACACATTCAAGCATTGATTGAATCTGTCAACATTACTTCTTTAGATCCATTTTACTGTACATAGCATTGCCTGTTTATGACCGCCTTATCAAAAAGCCGTTATACGACCTTGATTGATATTATGTAGCGTAATAATTACTGTCCCATTGATATCCTATTGAAATAATACGTATCGATAACATCTCATCTTGTGGTGGAGTTCACAAAGACATTGCTTAGTCAACGAAACCGACGGAGAAAGACCCAAAGACGCCTGAGTTTATCTATGATAATAGAAAGGAAAAGGGAACAACTCAAACAGAACCAACTTCGGCGAGTTTCGATCTTCTTATATGGGTTTTTGCGTAGACATAAAATAGAAAAGTGCGCTTTAAACGCGTTGAACATTGGCAGACATTGGCATAGCTTGTCCGGCATGACAAATTACATGTCGAGCAACTAATGCTAGACATTTAAGACATATACAACCTAAATATTTCTTAATATTATATTTTCAAGCTTGGGACTCCTTGACTGAACAATTATGTATCTCAATTATACTCTTGTATTGTTACGCGTCCCACTGTGTTATGAAAGTTAACTAAAAGTTGATTAAAAAGGTTGACTTCTTCCAAAAGTCCAGGACATCTAATTTCAATATTTCCTCAAATCTCAGTCTACTTATTTTTGAGCATAATTTTTGCACTTGTGATGCGAGGATGCTTAGCCCATAACCCGAGAAAGGTCGATAGATATAGAACATTATTTATCGGTATTGTCTTTCCTAACAACAGCTTTTCTGTTTATTGCTTTTCTATTTAAAGTTGTGCGAAAATGTTACTTAAATGTCAATATTCTTCTTCTTCAAGTAACTTATTCAGTTCTTATAATGACTTGAAACGAATAAAATTAGTCCACTCCTAGTTAATGCCCAACAAAAGCGCGAACGAGGTGTCGATTTATTGGAGGGAAAAGCAAATACCGAGCGAAAACGGCCAAATCGGAGACTGTTCACAGTACTACATTGGACGCCCGTTATTGTGGTCTTTTGGAAGGCACAATGCGACTGGTACTGCTAGTTGCGTCCTCCTTGATACGACCTTTCTTTTTAGATTTTCGCGTCGATGTCACTTTGAATTAGGGATCAATAAGCTCGAACTGTAGGGATTTAGTTCTGTTATCCTGACTTCTGCTATGTATTTTTTTGAAATTAAAAATGAATGGCCGATAATAGATCAAAGCACTATTAATCATGGTAAAACATACGGATTCATACTTCGGTTGTAATTTCAGTACGTTTCCTCAAAAAAATATTGACCATTTAGCACACTCTCGGCAAGTTTAGCAGCGACAAAATTTAAACCTCGATTTAAATTTTTACCATACCCAGATAGACGAGCAGACTTTGCTTTTTTTATGAACGAAGATAATGAAGAAGAAGTAATATATAACGCCAGCCTTCATGAGCCAAGTGCATGAAGGAAGCTTGCAGTAGTTCACTAAGAGTAACGCAGGGTTCTATCAATCCGTAAGTCCCCGGGGAGCAGCTAAGCTCTGCTTTATTCGGGATCATACCATCGAGTGTGTATGCAGTTACGAATTGAACTGGCGTCTAGTTCTCGCTGTAGTGTACCAATTACTATAGTTACTAGTTTGTTAACCCTAAAGACAATATGGATGTTTGTTCACGGCTTTGCTTTAGTTTTAGAAAGGCCCCAAAAAAATCCGTATTTAAATTTCGCTGTTATTCACTAGAGCACACCAGCAATCAATAAACATGAAAAAACGTTTTCGAGGTAAATTCAAGAAATGCAACCGCGTTGAAAATAATTATTATAGCAACCTTTACCAAATTTCGTGCGAAAATATGTTCAGCTGAACTGGAGAAGTTTTGAGCGGGTTTATTACAACCTTCGTACTGTAGCAATTAGAGAGAAGTGAAGACATCATGCATTTAAGCTCCATAAATAAAAAAAATTCTTATTTTCCTGATTGTAAGTATATCCTCCTAATATAAGTAAAAGTGGTAATTTTCTCTCTATAATTTTATATGACAGATGAGAAGCTTAGTCATATCATTTATTATGTACGTCGGTGACATGTATGTACATAAAAAACAAAAAGTTTTGTTCTCACAGTTTCACCTTGCCTTTTTTCTCTACTCATTGACACACGACCAGCAAATTGCTATCTATCGAATCGAGGAAATCTCTAGGAGAAATATCAGCACAGCAGCGTGATCACACACGCGCGCGCTTATCACAATCTCGTTTTCCTTCATTTCTTGTCTCCCGTGAAGTGAGCCATCTCAGAGCCCCATTGCAACGAGCTCAAACGAATGTAACTGTGACTGCTGTTCCAAATGGCCAGCCTATCGCTCGGCGGTATTTCACACCTAGTTGTAATCCTACCGAATCTCTACGCCAATGTCTGCGCTGCCGCTCTTGCAACCGCAGAGTGAAGCATTGAGTTCGCAACCGGCTAACTTCGTCAACCCACGATAGCGAATCCTCCTAGGACTCGGTAAAGAGACGGTTTCGGGAAGACCGCTTATCCTCTTCTACATGTCTCTCACTCACTCTCGCTAAGTTTCTCGTGGCTTGCTAGCCACTATGGTCTGAGTCGTCGCTTCTGAATCTTTCGGCTGTGCTTCGGCACCGAACCCCACATGATTGTGTCAGCCCTGCTACTAAACCGCTGTTATAGCCATGCGCCCTGTCTCTCCGCGCTACTGCCGCTCGCACTCGAGACAGAGAACCGATTTCTATTTTTATTTTCCATTCGATTGGTTGCGCAAAGCGAGTCCGCAGTGACTCGACGCCTCAGCCAAGCATCAGCGACAGCCGCTGTGAGGATTATGTTTAGCGAAGCGCGCGGAAGCTCATCAACAACGAGAACCGGAGTAGAGTGGCCGCGGACGTCCACCGAAGAGGGCCAAGAAAACTATGGGAAGCTAAAGGAACTCTATAGAACAGCGGAGAAGGCGAGGAAGGAATTGCGTCGGCATCTTATAAAATTCCGATAACGAGCACGTCGATTACATAGGATATAACCTAACTTTATTTCTTTCTGGTCGTGGCGATAACCATCTCTGCGTGCTTTTCTGCAGATTCTACTGATGTTTCAGTTATGATGGCAGTGGGACTGTCGCAAATATTCCTATTATATGCAGATTGTTTTTTTATTCAAAGACATCGGCCGACAATTAAACTATGCCGAGGTTGTTAGCGTCGCTGTTACTGATACTGTTTGTCCAACTGATTCCGGCCTCTTTGTGTTTTCTCATTTGGACTTTTGTTTCTGCCTTCCATGATTTCGTCTTTGTTGAACAAACACGTGGCGGTAGTCGCTACAATACCTCAAGGACACACGCACATACAGACGTGGACAAGCACATTGAAGTGACTGAACGTGTACATACGGTCTTAACCGCCGCACTCAAGAGAGATAGAGAAACTAAGTTGACTTAGACGACGAGGGAGCTTTTGACCCAATGGCAGATTTCAATTTTTCAAATCGTCAGTTCATTTACATACGTTTTGATTATTAATAGTACTGTACTGCAGATGACATATCAATTTTTCAAATTGTATTCTAGGTTTTCATGTTTCACTTGAGCATGCTTTGCTTAAATCGTGAATACATTGCATTTCCATAAAGAGGCTGTTCAATCAGATTTAATTATCTGCTTTAGACTGCCTTTGAACTTATTTTTTAACAGCAGCGCTCAGACCAGTATTACATTTGGAGGCTGATTCTACGGAATGAGTTGAGACCGACCAGTGGCTCGGGAGCCCTTTTAGTAATCGAACCCATGTCTAATCAGTGATTCGTAATCAGTAACAAATATTTTACGCTCACGATTGCATTTTCCCTCGATGTGGATATAGATATGTCAATCGTATATGATGTTTCCGTCATTATTAAGATATTGCTCCAGCACAGGCAGCCAGACGATGACAGAAGATTAGCGCTCGTAATCCAAACTGTCGCTTCCGGATTAGCTCCTCCAATGATTGATTTGTGATATTGGTGACCCTTGGGATCTTGGTATACTCGCATTCGGTGGCCTAACTTTCTGTCTCTGTTATCTACCTTGACTACCTACTGCCGCCTTGGAGGAGCCGCCAACCCATCTGTGATTTTTGCTTTCTGAACTTCCATATCAGCCAGCTCCTTTGGCATACAAGATGATTTGATACACATAGACACACACGGTAACATCAATTCGATCTAAAACAAACCGAAATCGCGAGATACTTCGAGAAAGTGTCGTATAGAGCCATCGATTTTTCTTGACAAAAACAAGCCAAACAAATCAAGCAGATAGAACAGTGTATCGGCCTTATTTACTCTATCCGACACAAAAAGTAATTGATCAATTATCCAATGGAACTTCAATAAACACAGTGATAGTGATACATGTATGTTAGGATTATCATTATTATTATCATTGTTTGTACTTGAACATTTCAATAATAATGTTCTTCGGTGATTAAAGAGCTCCCAAGACATAAAATTCCCGCTAGGAACGTGTCGATTGCACTATTACAATAATAATTTTACTTCCAATGTCAAACAGGTCTTAAAATAAAAGAGACCCTACTGATTACCTTCTAGGTAGTTCTTAATATTCACTTGGAAAATAACTAGTGAAATTGACAAACAGCGTTTAATTTAAAAACACAGCCTGAGATCTACTTTTGA
>MNPL01004034.1:0-12347 GCA_002081605.1 Tropilaelaps mercedesae | reverse complement strand
TTTTTGACCTCAAAAATTGAATGATGGCTTTTCTGCCTTCAGTTTATTCAAGTAAAATAAAATTTTCTTGATTAGAACTAATTTCCTAACAAAGCAATTTCGTTTATTCCTGAGAGAATATGACTCAAAAGTGACGCCAATTTGTAGCAATCCCTGAGGGATGACAATTATGCTACGAAGCCGGAATTATTATATTTGCTTAGTGTTGTGGCATACTTTCCAAAATTGTGAGTGTTCGATGTCTAAAAGAACAAATAATAGAAGAGACTGACCCTGAGCATTCCACAGCCACATCTTAGAAAGGGTTATTACATCACCGCGTTACAGTTTTCACATCCTACCGCTTTGGCGGCCAATGATGTCGTCCAAAAAAAACAATTCAAATTATTTCTTTCATTCATAATTAGGGGAGATACAATACCATAATTGAGAGAGGCTTTTTATTTTCCAACTCCCTATTGTATCACATCTTCAGCGCGTTGCATATGTTTTTCCTTGAATATTCGTCAGTTCCCTACAACCCCCTGTATACTGTGTCATCTTTTCACGTGCTAGAGAGTGTTGACGCTTCTTCAGAATGCAGTGTACAGCGTACATTGCGTGTTTCCATTACATGACATTTGAAGCGTAAATAAGCTTGTATATTTTCTTGTGTCTACGACTTTTTTGGCGATGTTCTTTGTGTGTTTTTTGAGTTCACGTTGTGTTACTAGCACTTATGTTCTTGCCACTTATGCTCATGCCACACTCCGGACTAAGGAAAAGTAAAGGGAAAGATTGCTAAAAAAATGTGAGCTATTGTAGCTCTTTTGGCTGAGCTGGGCTCTGCTTGTTGGAACATTGTAAGACACGGCAGAATATAATATTGCAACACCAACTCGATTCTGGAAGCGCTCCGTTTCTTCTTACTCCTTCCTGCATCTACCCCTACCCCCACATTTCTAGCTTGGTTGTCGTCGTTGTTATTCTAGATAGATTTTATGCGGTTTCTTCTTTCGGTGCTATCCTAGCGTGTTGTCCGACTGGTCGACTAGTAAACTGGCAAGCAGCAAGCGTGTATCCTTTCAATTCTATGCCTGCGTGACTTCCACCTGCTAAAAACGAACCTGCGCTTCTTTTTACGCGTTTTTTGCATTCTAGGCCCTTGGTCGTCTGTTCGTTGTTCGTGCTCTGCAAGGTATTTGTCATTAGATCGTCCTGTCGTACTGCTGAACCTGGTGGCATGCCATATTCAAGTTGTCAGCATCTTTCAAGAGCTTTAGAAAACAGAACAGGAGACATCGAAAGCCATGTGATAAAACAGAAAGGTCAAAACGCATGGGCCCGCATAGGCCGGAGTATGGAAGAGAAGAAACAAAAGAAGGCTATTTTGCGGAAGAGGGAAAAAGGAAGGGAAAGAGAGGCTTCGTTATTTGTTTCACTTTTCCATGTCGCTGACTAGTTTGTAGCGATCCCATTCCCGTACTTTTCACTATTCTTTATTGGCATCACCGTTGCTTCCCAAGACAGCAATAAACTACGAACCACAGTACGGAGATGATATTTCTCCACTTTCGCGTTCTTTCCGAATAGGAAACTGGCGAAAATTGCTTACAGTAGCATGTTTACCACACACACCGAAGGAAAATATGTTGAGAGATCTTTTGAACAGATCAGGCTAAAAATGATACCGAAGCAATGCGAAGGAGGCTGGACAAGCTAAGCAGAACGCTTACGGAACTATTTTCGAAGTATGAAGGACGAAGTGTAGTTTTCAAAAATGACAATTAGCGACCAAACATGGAGAAACGTAGTAAATTAAAGCTGCTCGTACGTGCGCAACCTTATCAAAACATCAAAGACATCAAAACGCCTTATTTATCCGGGTTAAAATTGCAGGTTTAACGAAAGTTTAGTAAACTCATTAACAGAAAGAAAGTTGTGGCTAGCGCACACTATACCATTCAAACCATCTTACAGTAGAGAACCTGCGGGCGGCAAATAGCAGATCTTCAAGGCCAGTAAATATTCGTATTATGCAAGATGTTGTTGATTATTTTGAAGGATATCATCTTTGTGGAAATAAACCTTAGCCATGCCAATGCTATTTAAATAAGAAATTGCAATACCTTGAATAACCTTATTTATTATTGTCTCAAAAGGAAATCTTAGTGTAATACGCGTTAATTCTATTCATAACAATTGTAAAATTGAACTAAGCAAATACGAATCTACGCAAACGTTACGTAGTACCGTAATTATTATTATTATATATAACCCATGTATTTTTTATAATGACGACACACTAGCTGTAACGTGAATTAGAAATATATTTACGCCTTCACCTTTTTATATTTCACCGTAATCATTAAAATCACTTGGGTCGGTTCTGCGCGCACTTGTTGGCTCCCATATCACTTGCTGAATAAGCAAAGGCTGGTCTTTTTCATTTTGCGCGGGCAAGAGTGACATAGTCAGCGGGAATCGTTAAACTCGAAAAGTCGGTTTTTTATTTTGCCCAAGGCAGCTTCCGCGATTAAGTGACTTATCATGAAAACCAAATAGAACTGATGATGTTCGCTAAGGAAAGGAGTTGAACTACAAAAATAAAAATGCGAAACGCTGAAATATAGCGCAGGAATGTCTAACTGACTTCAGACAAATCCTTCGCAACCATTTTTCCATTACATAATCAGATTACTTTTCGTTGTACTCAAATAATTTACGTGAGTTTACGGTGTGGAGTGGGTTCTCTTTCTTTGATTAAGCGTCTGGTGGCTCGTAAACGTACGTGAGTCGCATGAGTGAGACGAACTTGTTAGTGGAGCGAGCCGCGAACAAGCATTGAGCTATGCCCATCTACCGTTTGTTCTATGCAAGCGAATTTTTTGTGCTGCTAATGTTGATTATAACGAAACCTACCGAGAGTCCTCAGACATTCGCAGGTTTTAATCCACGGTAGATGAATGTGCGATTCTTTGGAAACTTTGTGACGGCGAAGAAAATATTTTGATGCAAAACATATGTGTATATATGCTTATAGGTCGGCTTTACTTAAGTTATAAAAAATATACATCACCATAGAACGATACATTACACATTTCCGAGCCCAAATTAGATTTTCAACAAGCTGTAAGTGCAAGCGAAAAATTCCGCGCTATGTTGGGTGCTATTTTGTATGGTGTTTGTGTGGCCAATCTAAGATTAACCTTGTGGCAGCAAGTATTGTGCCGTCGATTCGGCGAAATTTCAAAGGCAAGAATCAATGTTCATATCGACGACTCGAGCGACCCGGAGCAACGTTGCGAGCATTTGTTAATAGGATGTCGGCTCTCGTCCTTTATCAGCACAACCTTTTGCGTTATCTTTGTTTTATTTACAATAAGCTTTCTAGCCCTTTTGGAGATGGTTGGGCGTGGGCGTCGTGGTGTGGTTAAACGAGGCAAGAGAGAGAGAGAGAAAAAGAGAAATAACGAGATATCCAGAGTACACAGCGCAAAGTCCAACGCCACCGGTCGATTGGAGCCATAAACTTCTTGGTGGTAGAGAACGTGTCATATTCAAGCTAGTCCCCCTTACAGAATAACACAACGACTTCGGGAACCGACAGTTATGAAACGTTGATACACAATAGATAAATTTATGTACAAATAAACGAGCCGTGAATGAGAAGACGAGCCGTTCGCATTCCGATTCACGGCGAAAAAATAAAACTGAAAAGATCAACCAGCACAAATCTGCATAGCGTTTGCCCCATCTTTATTTCTCCTCTCTACTTCACCAATTCACCGTGTGTCCGCTCGATATATTGTTGTTTGTCAATTGCTACTTGACGTGTTACTTTATCTAACTATTGGTCTACTACTAGTTTATGAACTTTCTCGTTATCGTTAGAGACTTCAAGACGAGTTGTCACCTGAAGCTTGTGAGGGTCTTTGGTGAACAGCGCACATACATCTCGCTAGCAGAATTCTCTTCGCAGATTGGAGAACCGTCTTTGTTCTCGGTTGAGAGCCTATTTCATTTGTTGATACCCAGCATCTACAGCATAGGCTCGTCGGGCACCTCCTAATGCTACCAGGGATATCACTTGGGGTGTGCCGGAGAGGCTGGCATTAGCCTAACTGCAACCACTGTTCACTGTTAGCCTGTCACAGACCTGAGCTTTCTGGTGAGTTACGGTGACGATTCATGTCTGTAATAGGGTGTCTAGCGTAGAGACCATCCGTCTCTGGATAGAAGATGCTAGTTTGTCATGAATAGCCATCTTCCTTAAGTCGCCTCAAAGATGAAGTTTGCAATAAGCTTAAAGCTATATAGCAACATCTAGTGCACAGTGACTGAACGTGCACGAAGTGACTGTGTTGATACAGCCTCTTCGACTACGAGTGGCGATCATGGAATTTGGCGTTCCGCTGGTGTTCCTAAGTCTTGTTTATTTTTAATGGAAACCGCTTCTGTCTCTCCTTTTTCGAGAAAAGTACGGAGCTACCATAACAGGTACTAGAGATTTATCTCCTACTCTATTCGCATGGATAGGCTGCTAGAACGGCAGAAGATGGCACAACTGCGGCAGAGTCAGGAAGCTTTCACAGGCCAAACGTGCCCCATTCGACTTGAGCTTGTTTAAGTATGGTGGTCCATTTGGTGTCTTTCAGGCCAGCCCTCGAGAAGAGATTTTTGTATTGCATTGTATATAACTCCGCGTGAGTTCATGGGACAAAAACGAGACCAAATAGTTACAATTGTTTAGCTACACAAGCATACTCACAAGCTACTACACAAGCGTGGTAGATCTATGCAAATCATTGCTGTGAAACAAAGTAAGGCCTAGCAGCGGCTCGCATGCATCGCTAGGCGTGGCATGTACCTCATTATGGCTCATTGAAATTATGGCGCTATTTATTGAATGAAACTGACGAAGTATGAGCTGGGAACTAGCACTAGCCGACTAAATACTAGTTTAACGTACGCTATAGTAAATGAATACGTACAAAACATAAATACATACGTAAGTGAAGGGTAAATGAAGCCTTCCGATAATCACATTTATTTTCTTAAAACTTTTTTAAAAACCGCTATGTATGAATGAGACGGCTTATTCTACGTATGGCCTTATTTCTTATACATCGTTTTTCAAAGCTCAGTTTTGACTTTGTCGTTGTTTCTCTAATAGAATAGATCCCACAGACGTCAACGTTGTTCAGTGTAACTGGGTGCTGCGCCGTAGGAACGGTGCGATTTCTATGGGCAGGGAGAGGAAGTCTATAGATGGATCCAAGTGAAGATGTAGTGCAAGTGTCTTTCGCTGCGCACAAAATGATCGTCGTCGTCAGGGGATGACACCTAATGTCTATCTCAGCCATAGCAGGCGTCCAGTATCGCTACGGGCCTCTCAAATTTGAGTTCACCACTTACACAAAGCGAATGCACCAGCGCATGTCCTGAGCCGGATCGGCCATACCGACCAGCCTTTTTCCATGTGGAAGCAATATGAGACGAAGAGGCTGACCTGAGATCACACCCTTCCCCCTTCCATTGAGATCGCCACAGGAGAAGAACATTTCATTGTTTGGCCCCACCGAGCTTTGTTCGGTCGGCGAGATGAAGAGGCGACACTCTGAAATGAAACCGTCTGTTTCTTGAATGTGAAAGCTGCCACGATCCGTTGGCCGCATCCAATCGCGTCTAGACTATGCTTGACTTCGCAAAACCTAACAACTCATGCAATGAAAAATAAGATATATCAGGCCTTCTTGAATAGTCTATTCTCAGAGCAAGTGCTTCATAGTATGCAATACTTGCCAAATAGTTACTAGGGTGTCCTTTGACTGAAATCCCTTGACTTGGGGAAACTGATAGCTCCGCTCTTTTGCGGTACATCTATTATACCATCTATAGCAGTATCCTCTTGGACGTGCAGGATTTGAATCATTAAGCGATTTGCCGAACTATTACGCCAACATGAGTTGTACTGAAATTATTGGAACTCTTTAGCCACGAATTATTCGCTCTTACTGCCGTGTAGGCTCTAGTTTTAGAAAGATTAGGCTGTGTATGACAGGGAAGGCCCCCATTACCGCTGTTTGCCTTCGGATCGGCGATTAACAGGAGCTTTGGTCGCTGAGTCTGATAACTGAACGAAGCGATCGTAATTGTCGTGTCCGTCGCAGTGCAATAATTTCTCTGAATTTCTCAGTACTCCAGAACGTTTTAGTGCTGGATGCCACCAGCGTCAACAAACAAAACAGACCAAAAAAATAACATTAACAAGCCGCTGAACGCAAAAGATTCCTCATTCGTGATCGAGATACAGATATCGTATGTGTCTTTTTGGCTGTAGCCATTGATGGTATGGAATAGCAATTGGCATTTGAATTGGGTCAGACCAATCGTACGTACAAGTCGTTCTGTGGTAGCCCGATGTGTGACCGGTGATGGCCAAACAGAGCTGTGTAAACGCATTCGGTGAAGCAAGACTAATTTATGTAGAACAGAGGAAGAAACACTAGAATGAGACTCTGGCCAACAGACGGCAAAAACGCTAAGCAGCCAGGGACTGGGGAAAAATCTCACAAAAACTTTATGAAACAGAATTTAAGCAGGAAAAAACCAGCAAACAACTTTAATGCATCACTTAAAGTAATGGAAGAATGCCAGCAGCCTCGAGACACTATAGTCTGAAATGAAACCATTTTACATTTGAGCTCTTCTAGTATTCAAGCTAACCCTGACATGGCTGGGTAGAGGCCAATGTTCACTTAAACGCAAAGTTTCGTCTCCGCCATATGACGACGAAAATCTCAGAAATACTCGTACTGTTTAATCGTCACCGTCGTTTATCAAACGACGGCTAAGATTTAAACGACTCTCTCCGACTTCCATTTGGGAAGCTATTTCAATTAGGGGTTGTTGTATTGTTGTAATTATCGATCGATACGCCACTTCTGGAGTTTTAAATGTCACAATAGTTATTTCAACAACCACCGACGCCTACACCGTCCTATTTTTTTCATAGCATAGTCACGGCTAGTTTGTAATACCACAAATGAACCTGTTGCATTGTCAACATTTGCTGTAGGTTCATATGGCGCGCCACGGCTCGCTTATTCGAAATGGCTTAGGAGGTTGGGTTATAAACACACAATGAGATATGAATCAAACCGCAGTAAAACAATTGTTAATCTACAAGGTGAAACAATAGCTATGGGATCATCTGACACAAAGTATTCGACACAGAGTTGACCGAGGTTTCGACCACTTTCAGCGACCATCTATTTGTTGCTCATCATTGATGATAAGGAGCGCGCGGTAAGGTAATGACAAAAGGCACACCTTCAACTCTGTCATCGCTCGTATAATGACTCTTTGGCTAGGCGATAGTCATCGGAAAATAGACTGCAGGCAGGAGATAGAGAAATTCGCCTTGCCTGTAACTTGGTCTTCTTACGAATGCATTGTTGCCTTAACCTACCTCTTTCCACCATTGAACCTCGCTCCATGCAAAACACTGCATCCAACGCGACTGAAAGTGTCCAGATGAACAAAACCCCTTCACTCGGACTTTAAGTGTCTTTAGGTATATTTTTAAGTACTCGCGAATTTTCCGGTCCAGCTTGATAATTATCCTTTGTAGTGGCAGATTGAAAACAATCTATAGTTTTTGATTAATTAAAATCGAACTCCAAGGAGACCTTCCCTCGATTTAGAGTGTGATACTCTTTATCGTGATACCTTGATAAACCTTGAGTGCTTAATGGGTTAGGTGTATAAAAACATGTGCAACTAGCGAGATCTGAACGGAATTCTACGAAGTCAACCCAGCACTTTAAAGAAGTCCATTCTAGACTATACCTACAGCGGATTACTAGGAGTTCCCGGCGATAAAGTTGCGGCTTGCGTAACAGTACATGGCTTTTGACATTGTTGTTGTTTGTGGCGATAAGAACAACTAAGTTGTTACGGAAGAGTCGAATATGTTGGCGACACAGTTCCCTTACGAGAATACAAGTGGCTATATTCTCTTTCTTCCTTCATTGCAGATCCGATTTTGCCATCAACAATATAGACAGAAACTTCAGCAATGGCTGCTTCGCTATCGACCATATCAACAACCTCAGTAACACTCTCTCAATTTTTTTTTGTCCGTTGTTAAATAGTTTATGGTCGACCTGTAACTTTTGGTTGAACTTTGGAGAATCGTATCCACTCAGCGCACCGCTAGGCAATATTCTTTAAATATCAGCGATGGAGATTAGTTCCGGCTAAAACCAGGCCGTATTCTTCACTTTTCGCTGAAGCAGCGAACCTTCTGCAAAGCCGTCACTGGTACTGGAACAAATTCAGAAAGAATTTGTGTATATTCATCACAGATTTGGTTGAAATAAAGCGATTAATAAGCGATACCCTGTCATATGAAAACAATTTACTTCAATATAGGAAATTCAAACATTTTCGTCGTCTGCACGCATAGTGTGGCCAAATGGCAACGTTGTTTTTGGCACTATTGCTTTTCCAGTACGATAAAATAGCAGATTATTCTTAAATAATTAGATAATGGAGTTCCAGGGTGGCGAATTTCATCCAGAGACGTAGATTTTTTGCGTTTTTCAACTATCGACCTTACGTTTAGTTATGCCATTTCCATTTGGCTTCTTAGCAACATACAAATACAATCGGTCACGTGCATAAAATATACAAAACGAATCGTCCCCTAAATAGATCCAGAATTTAACGAGATCATTGTATGACATGTCTACATCGATCGTTTTTATAATGAATGCACCTTACGAAAACTCTGCCGGTTGTAGGCTGTTTATGCACTATATAATAAATTGGTTCGGGTTATGCTTATTTTAATTGCCAAATGTATTTTAATCTAACACGAAGTGGCGCATGTCAGGCTAATTTGATTATTTATATGAAGAGGTTAGATGCACCCAGGGCAGAGCACTGCCCTATCCTACTATTAATTTCTCCCAAAAATTATTACAACGATTCTACGTCCAGTCAAAAACATCTGCAGTTTATTTCTTTATCAAAGTGACATGCTACACAGTGTTATACAAATATAATCACATACAATAGCTATGGTCGATGTTAGGTCCCGCGTCCACCACCTGACCAACATCGTTTTTTCAGCATCCTGTGTTAAGAATTAATTCTTACCAAAATAAGGAGTCAACAACAGGAGAATTTCCAAAATGAAAAGAATGATGGTAGAATATTTAAAGAATAATGTTTTGTATGACAATACCAAGGACAGCAAACAAAACCCTTCAAAACGAAAAACTCATTTGGTATACCGAGTGCCGCTATTAGCTGTAGTGTGCTAAAATATAATCTTACCATTACATCTTCATCTTAATTGCATCCTGTCCGGTCTAGTTTTTCCGCAACTGGTAATTTTTGTTTTACTTTGGATAACACTTGTTATTTAGCCGGCATTTGTCTTCTTTTCTGCAAATCCTAATACACCTTACATAACGTTCATGCGACTGAGAGCTATACAGTACATTGGATTGGCTTCTGCTCGCTACTTCTCGGTTCGTCTGCTCCGGCGATATAGACTTTCCACTACAATAGATGACAGTCAGCTAGGAAGATGGGTACCTCCCCTTCAAGCTTCTTTTGTCAGGTTCACTTCTCTGACCTACGCCCTTCCATGCCAGCCACCGCTGCTCTTTCTCTACTGTCGTAGCCTTTTCCTCCTACTTGCTCATCAGATCTTATACTTATGTTGGCCCTGTTTAAGTAAAAGGTGAACTTTTGCCTGCTACTATTATATACAATACCTTCTCATATAGTGGCGAATGACCCAGATTCTATTTCAGGCTTCAGGCTACTGTAGACAAAAAACATGTGTTTCGTGTTATCGCGGATGATCCGCCACCTCGTTTGTCTGCGAGCGTTCTCCATTCCCTTGTCATGGTATACTCTAAACGATAACGTTTAGCGTCCTTGGTTCAGTTATTGATTAATTGGTAAAAGCTAGATATGAATATGGAATAAAACGAAACATCAAAACAGATTACAAGTACGAAACAACAACAAGTATAACGAGTACGAACAAGTACGAAAAGTTTAATACATCAGTACGGGCTAGCACGCAAGACTGTCCTTACCCGGATTTATAAGCCATAGTGTATGGTCTATGCCTCCATCAAATACCGTTCGATGTCTGTTTGATGGTTCTCAGCTAGCTGAATGTTAAAATGGTAAATAATTAAAAGGCATATTCGCAAATCTCATAAAGGAAAAGGCATGACTGGTTTTGTCTTCGAAGGCCTGCACCTTGTCAGATTTCCTTGATTCAAAAGGTCTCTTCTAATGGTATTACTTCTACGAAGACTACGGCGCTCTTCGTGTATCGTTGGTGGTGAAACTTGGTATCAATATTCCACGAATTGGAAAGAAGCCTAGGCTGAAATTCACGTTAAGGTGAATATACGGTGTATGTAAATAGCTGAAAATAGGGCCCCCTTGTTTCCCTTTGTTAGCCTGGCACAAAGAGCTCTGTCTTACACAATGCCTAATGTATTAGAGCTCGTTGGAGGTCTTTTAGCTCGATGCATATCAGAACTGCAAAGCTGTCATAGGAATCAGTAACGTGATGAGGGGTGCTAGTAATGGTTTGAGTTTACCTTCGATATGTCCATGGGTCGTTGTGTTGGTTGTCTACGGCAACTTCCCTCTATGGCAATCTCATATGCATCCTTCGGCTAACTGTAATAGCAAGCACGCAGAATCCATAGGATCTAGGCATGAACCACAACCATACTAGGTGCCCAATACCAGTATGGTATCTACACTTGTAGATGAGGCCTTTTCTAAATGATTGAAGCAATTTATGGGTTATTAGTGTTCATAGCATTAAATGTTCCTAGCATACGCAAGTGATTGTGCATAAGAGTCACGACCTTCTGATTCTAATCTCTGAGATAAGCAATCTTAATAATGCATGCGTTAGCTTTAAAGTGGATTTTCCGTATAATCAATATGGGATCCTGATGAGCCACTGATTGTATTCCTAGAAAACAAGAGAGGCCTTAAGTTGGGATTCTTTATGTCGGGAAGATACTTTGAGGGTGGCATAGTTAGCTTACCCGCTGCACATCGGTTAAACACCATGAAGTATGATGAAGGCGGAAGGTCAAACGGTTATATTCCTCGTCTGGCGACCCGCACGCTGGGTGTTAAAGGCGACTACTGACGATTGGAGAAGATATGAAGATCATGCAAAGATCAATATCACAACCTCACGAACTAATAGCCTTGAAAAATACAGAAATTATAAATATTTTCATTATAGGTAACATGGACGTAATCTCTGTGGGCTTGTCATATATATGTTTGTATTTAAGAAACCTTAACGGAACTTCTTTTAGCCCTACTTGAACAGTAGAATAGAAACGGGCTATCAATCTGTTAGTTGATACGTTTTACCTGAACCAGTGGGTTTGTCGACAGCTGCAGTATAATGTTTCGTCTCAGACGCGGCGTCTCAGTTCTAGGCGTGCAACGATCGAAAATGCGGCGTACACCAACTGTGTCACTTTCGCCGTATGTACACACCACCTGATGAGAAGCCACCGCTGCCCCAACTAGGTTCACTTTGTGACTACTCCCTTCAAATCTTCTCTCCCCTCATTCATCGGGAAGAAGGCCATAGCTTTCGTGTCCCGTATGATGTGGATGGTAACAGTGAAGCAATGTAATCACACACAATTATTGTATACTCATATTTATCTATGTATATCTTCGAGTCCATTTAGAGTTAAATGAGTACATTGGCCGTCCAATGTTGTCTTACAACATTGCGTTGGTCCAAGGGGTTCCCAAGACTGAGATCCAAAGTGACCTCTGACGTAAATATTTTGTCAGCTATTCATTTGACATCGAACTGTTTGTTACACGATTCACATAAATTATTAACGTTCGTAAGCTCTCAGGTTTACATATATCTATGGTCGTGTATATATATGTCATCCATGTCTGTTTCGTGTGAGCAAATATATAGTAAGTTATTATTTGATATGTTATAAATATAATAATATAACTATTTATACTTTAAGAAAGCCCATGTGGCTATAAAAGTTCGTCTGTTGATATATATATATATACATATATATATATATATATATATATATATGCATTAGGAATAATTGGGCTCGAGGACCGTTTCGGCCTGTTGTCTGAAAGAGACTTTATTAATAACTACAACGCAAGCGACAGATGGTTAAATGGGAAGAGGAAGGGTAGAGGCAGGCATACACACAGACGAGAAATAAACGACAGTACGTCGATGTTTGGCTGCCACTGACAAGAGATTTTCCTATTTGATGCGAATCGTACGTCATGTGTTGGAG
>MNPL01004033.1:0-13415 GCA_002081605.1 Tropilaelaps mercedesae | reverse complement strand
ATATATATATATATATATATATATATACGGCATTAGACGGGACCGTGCACAGATATATGTTTTGCCCTTTTCTTCCATTTTTACGATTCAGTTAAACCAACAAAATTTTCGTGCTGAAAACTCCAATTAAACCAGCGAATGCGATTGGCAGCGCTGCCCCTTGCTCAGCGTACTTATATGTTGACTGGTCAGTGTTTGATTCCGCTTTCCCAGTGATGCGCTACCAGTAGCTACTCAAATAATTCTTTGACCATTATAAATACAATGCGGATGCTTTAATATATAGTTAACGGTTTTTTTAGCTGGATTGCTCACGTAAAAGTAAGGACAGCGCTTTTACATTTAGTTGATAATACAGCGCACCCAATGTACCCACACTATTGTGAAAATCATATGACATAATTTCGCCTAGCTGTATTGTACTACTAACCCATCTGCCAAGTACGAAATTACATCACAGCGCCTTGAACATGTTCTGTGCCTACGTGTTGTGCCTTCATTGATCTATAAGTTTTCATAAGTATGTGTGTCTGTTCACGGCAAGAGCGATTTTACAAAACATATAAGCGGTCCAAGAAGTTTGATAAACGAGACCTCAATAGCTGGTAGCCACCGATTTGTGAAAAAAATGGCTCACTTGTCTCCCCAAACTTACTATATTTCGGACATCACACAAGGCTTTAAATGCCTTCTCAATAACTCTTTTAGTATTTACTTCATCAACAAGTCGACAATTAAATTTCGTAAAACGTTTTGCAACGAATTTCATAACTTAATGGATTTGTACTGGAGTATAAAACAGGCTGTATAGCATATTAGCTTAGAGAGAGGTAATAAAACTTTGAGGTATATATTTTTATACCGTCTGGCCAAGATAGTATTTACTCGAGTGTCTCCTGAACACGTAACAGCAAAAGAAACTCCTGCAGTGTAATACAGGTTCAAGTTTTAGATTAGTAATTCATGATAGCGAGTGGCAAGCCTGAGCGTTTCGGATCTAACAAAGATTTTGGAATTGCAGCAAAATTTGACAGTGGTTTAATTGCGCGCATAAGATGCGTTAACATCACCATTTTTATATGAACGGAGCGCGTGTAATAACTTAGCTAATACACGAATGACCTAATGCCAAATAAATACTTCACATTTTCAGTCATGTTGACTCTATATCATATTCTACAATGCTTTGTTCGATTGACTTTCTTTGATCTGCTTCCGAATAGAGGACTTCCGTCGGGCTGTGTACGTATGTTCGGGTCACAGCCTGGAATCATACCTCGTTCACATAGTGTTTCAAATTTTCGATGACGATGGGGATGGCTTCCTCTCTTATAAAGAGTTCATTGCTATCATGCGGGATCGTTTACATCGCGGATTAAAGGTATGTCGACGTAGTTCTTTAGAAGTAAAGTACCGTTCTTTTCATTTAATGAATCACTTTTACAGGAATTTAGTTTATCTCAGAATAGAATTACTGAGCATTCTTACTTATTAATTAATATAGCAGTCAAGTTATCTAATTGTTCAACATTAATCATTCTGATTGGGCTCTAGTATTGTCTCCTAACCCATGATAAATACAAAGCCTATAAAAACGTTTTTACACGTGCGCTTACCATGCGATATGGAACACTACCTTCTGTAATTAATTTCATTTATGAAAACTGAAAATGCGGTCATCTTCACCTACCGATTGACGATTTTAATTAATCGATTTGGTGGTTGTTCATATGTGTTAATACCTTGTTACAAAACGGCAACATTGTATTGTCAAGTTATTGCTTGAAACAAAACGCAAATGAAGTAGTCGGTAGGACATGCTTGGTGGTTAGTAGGACATTGACTCTGAATTTCTTATGAAAACTAGTGTTCGCAGATACGAAGTAATGATACGCCTGAACAATAAGTCTAGTGAAGAAGTAATAATGATTATGTGAAAGCTAGCTGCACTAGCTTCTTTAGGAGACTGCGACAAGGGCGAAAAGCAAACAGTCATACCGTCGAATCCGGAAAATATATAAATATTCAATTGAGATACGTTTTGAGATACGATAAAGGTTTGTACAGACGCGAGTTGTGTGAGAATATTGCATTAACCTACATGCCCCAACAAATGAAAATTTGTAGGTTCTAAATTTCGAGAATGGCTTGCTTTAACGGGTTTCTTTTTCTCATTCCGACACTGAATGGTCAAATAGTTTTACGCATTGCGCTCGCAGACTATGAACGAAACTTGCCAATCGTCTCACGAAGAAAGACCAGCGTTATCGTCACTGTTTTGCTCTAAGTGTTTTAAAGGTCATTCTTATGAAACAAAGGAGCAGATCAGCATACTGAAAGGAGTTTATGAATTTGTGGCGCCGGTTGCAATAATGTAACATTATTAGCGCCAACCGATTTCAATGATGGAATTTTATAGCCAAATGGTTTTCTGAATTCGGTGGCTTCACGACTTGGCTTCATGGGCCAAAGCGGCAATGTTGCCTTGTTAATACATTATTTGAAACCAAAATTAAATGAAGATATAGAGTGAACAGCGCAAATAGAGTAGGTAAGAAAAGCAGGTAGGAAAAGGAAAGAAAGTGCAGGAATGCCTCTACGATGCCTGTAATGCGATGAATGGCGCTTAGGCGGCTAACCACGTTGCATATCCCACACTTTTACGCAGTAAATGAAGACTGCGATAGATAGCCTCAAAATCTAATACAAAATGTAATCGTAATGTAAAATGGATAGAAACTGCAAAATTTCATAAAAACAATTAAACGGTCTGGCGATTAACTTATGTACAACAAAAGTTTTGTGAATAAAACAATGCGTACCTTTGCAATAAAGAGCAATTATGCAAGCCAAAAGTGTTTATATTTGTGATTTATTTAAATGAATAGTATTTCATATTCCTTTCAGACTCAGCTCGGTCCAGCCGACGGATGGGAAGCATTTAAGACCTGCGTTAAAGATGAACTCCGATACGGATAGATACTGTAAAGGTCTTCTTCACGTAATTTGTGAGAAATTTAAACCTCATAAATGAAGCAACAATGAACCGGATGCAAGACGCTAAACAACGGAACAGAACGGACGTCGGATGTTGGGAGAAGCTCAGCAAGATACTGTCAATATTTTTTCATTTTGTTGACGTCAAAGATAACGAAAGGCATTACGAACGCAATAGACCTTAATAAGACCTCATGAGCCGAAAGCAATAAAGAAAATAGAGGAAAAATAAAATAAAACGAGATGTAGTTAGGAATATTAAAATCTGAGATGTTGTTACGCAGATTGCCGTGCTGATATGGGTTTGTCGTGATACATGTCAGGCTGTAAGCTTAAAGGGCTAATATGCGGTCTCTATCAAAGGACTACGACTAAAAAAACGTACTGAAAACATAATAGTTGCAAAACGTTTATTGAATTAAACATAAGATAAGTATGGTATTTAAGAAATGTAAACGAATCTAGGTATGATAATATCGAGTGTCTGAAGACGACAATCTGTTAATACTGCCATGGGTCTATTGTAGATTATAGTGGTGATACGAATAATATTGGCCATCATTTTTATTATAGGAATTGGTTTATACAGCTTAGAAGATGAATTGTCATACATATGCATCAAAGGCTAGCTTCATATTAACTCTTGCTTAAAATACTGCTAGGAAGCAATATCACGTAGAAATACCTTAGATGCAATTTTTACTTAATAAGCATCGCTAATTCATATGCCCTCATAACCAATTGGTTAATGAAATTGGTGCGCTCAACTGCCCCTTGTGTGTCAGACTATCACTTACAAATTTGAAAGAAAAAGAAATTCTGAATATCACTCATGTTCTGGCTGACCACTTGAAAAAAATTCTTTAAAAAAAGATAATGTAACTATCACAAATAATTGCATCTATTTTCATTCGCTTATGCTATTCCAACTTAAGCTGCACTAACTAGAACGCGTTTTTAGGACACAAATGAAAACACTGAGTAGAAAATGGAAGTATTAATTTGTCTCGTAGGTGTGTGTATTAGTTTTCTATAATGAAATACATACCTTGTTACGGACCAGCAGTAATTCTTATATGTTCAAGTTGCTGTTTAGAAGAGGTATAAATCTCTTTTAGATGACTTCTGTCCGAGAAACGCCGGTTGCTGACCTCTTTCCGATTAAAACGAAAATAAAATAATTGAAAGTTCTATAATTCTAGTAACTAACAAAAGGTCAGCATATATGGATTATCGTTTATTTCGTAAGAACGTAAAACGCGAAGAGCGATACAATAACAACAAGCGGATAATATACGGTTGCATCGAGCAAAATCAAAGCAACAAAAGAAAATGATTAGGTGATAGTTACTGTCTAGTCGTTCAGTGCGTTCGTTTTTGACTTTTCATTGATTTGTAGAAATGTAAACGTACATTACTTTGAGGACGATTGTGGACGATTAGACTTGGGTGGCAGAGTCACGGGACAGCTGGTATTATAAGTGATAAAATGCAGCTTTGAGTGAGCCAAGATGATCTTAGAATTGTTCATAACAATATTGAACTCCAAGTTGCCATGGACGTAACCACCAAAAAGAGTACACAGTAATTTAGGCAGTTGTTTGAAATCTCTGGTTCTAACAGAAACGGTCTTGTATCAAAATGTGGCCTATCCGAGTAAGCCAAGGTAGACAAAAATTTACAGTGCGATCAAATATCACGGTTAAAACCCGCATGATAATTGGAGATTAGTGAGTAGGACAAAAGTGATTATTGCACTACAGCCTGAAACGGCGCATATGTAGCAGAATATAGTAGAACAAATTGTTATTATTACCCATTAAATACCACATATGCTCTAAGTGCGCTACACATTGTTTGCTAAAAATAGGACTAATTCAATCAAGAGGCACTTAGTACCCGCTATATTGTAAGTGCTAAGCGGCAATGCATGCTGCTGTAATGTTTTGAATCATCGAGTTTACTCCTTCCACTACAGTGCAGCATACGGGGGGAAGATTACATTCCTTCCTGGCAGCGATTGAAAAAAGATTCCCCTGAAGCAACATTAAAAACTGGAGTATGCATTAGAAAAGTATTGACTATGGGATGTACGGAAAATTGAAACTAAGAATGAATCGTCACGCAAAATGAGATAACAGAACGTAAAACGGCGGCAGCCAGAAAGGCAAACAAAGAGAAGAACGGAGGTTTTGAGGGAAAAGGAGGTCCGATGGCCTTTGTGATCATGTGCTTTTTGCCAACCAAGCTTGACGCGAATAAATTTTCAATTTATAATTATGGCATTAACTATATTTTAGGTATTTCTCTACTTCCACAGATCTGCCACGTAGAGACTAGAACTGTTCCACCGGGCAGAATTGTCCAAACAACCCTTTTTAGTATGTCTATTCCAGGTATGTTCGTATACTTAAATAAATTGACGAATTGTGTTAGTTTTTAAATACGTGCAGTTTTTCTTTAATTATATTTATCATTAAAGTACAGCAATAATAATCGTAATTATTAGGTGTATCATTTATATTATTATTATGTTTGCGTACATTTTACAATTTCATTACGTTTTTGAGGCCGCTATTAGGTACCGCCTTCCCTCTCAACGAAGTCAACGGAGTAGACTGTGATTTATGCTGTTTAGACAAAAAAAGAGGCTGGTTTTCAGCTCTTAGATATGTAGCACCACGATTAAGCTTTAAGCTGCGATAAAAGTAAGTAAAACCAAACTTCCTATTTTTAAGAACTAAATTTATATATGACTATGACGAAGAAAATGTGTAGCGATACGAGATGTAATATTAGAAATGTATGAAACGACTTTTTTTTAATCTCAAAGTGTGAGTTAAGAAAAGCAGCTTGCGTAAAAATAATTTAGTTGATTAAACTATCAAATTAAATTTAAAAAACGGCTCTATTTGACCGCAGTCACAGGCGTACTGCTTAACAAACAGAAAACATTTGTTTTTTTCTTTTATCATCATTATTATGCACAAAAACAAGTTACTTATCAATTCTATAGAGTTTTTAAGGGAAAATTATTTTAATACAATTGGCTTATTAAATGCTTTTTTAGTTTTAAAAAATAATTATATGAACCAAGTTTCTGTCGTATTTACAAAATGAACAAATAAACCCAATATGCTTGTGTAAACCAGCACATATACCACATAAATGATAGGCCAGTTATAAGATGGGTAGCCATATTCATTTTCGTATAAATCGCTTTGTTACAGCAAAACATTAGCATAGCAATTGCCATCCGGCTGGTGGAGGTAGCGGCGGAGGTGGAGTGCTTCCACCACCACTGTCAGACACTACAGATGTGACAGCAGTGGCAGATCCCGGAATTTTCGTAGCGTGAGTAGATGCGCTGGTTCATCTGCTTGAGAGACTTTGTTGTCGTGACCACAAAAAGCTTAATAATGCTTCTTAAGAATCAACTTTGATTCCCTGTGTAAAATTTGTCCGCGATTTTCAGTGCTTCCCATAGATAATTTTCTCTGTATGGTTGGATCGGCATGGCCTATTGATTGTTTGGATTGAATTAGGGCCGGGTTTAATGTAAGGCTTCAACCGATATATTGAACGCTAAAATACTTGTTTATATAACATTAATAAAGGAAATAAAGGTGTGTGCGAAAAAATAAAGGCCAGTGTAAAAAAATAGAACATCTATTAAAAGAGCAGCTCCAGAGACAGGCAGCAGCACGCGTAACTGTGTTTGAAAAGAATAGAAAATTGTTGAGCATTCACGGACACTTGTCTTTGAGCGTTTTTAGCCATCTCCTGTTAAAAAGCTAACTTATATTTGGCATAAAATTGATATAGATTATACCTAATCTCAGTAGTGAAACGAGTATGTCAACAAGACATTTTTCTAACGTTATATATATCTTAAGAAAACATACAAATTGCAGTATGTATGAGGTGAGTATATTTAAATTTATTTTACTGTTGTCAACATAAATGATGACTGGATTGAATATTCGGTTTGACGAGTGGGTTAGAATTTTTCTTTTTTTGAGGTTCACTTTAACCTCAGTAAAGCTTAAGTAAGCAGAATTGTTCCACGGAAAAAGCCTTGCATGGCTAGTGAAAGTATTTTACCTCCACCATACTTCCATATTCAAGTTTTACCATAATTTAAGTACGACAAGAAAATATGTTATTTTTGTATAAAAAGGTACATTTTTTTATATTTATAAAATTTAAATATATTCCCGCTTACATTAATGTCATTTTGGAACAAACCAAGAATGAAGTATCTCATACAAAAGTGATAATATATATATACACAATCTTTAAGCTAAAGCCACCAAGTTCTATCATAATCGCCTGAAAATGAGAACGCGTAAGGCGAAGATTAGCAAATCGTTTTGTTCCTTGCTGCTAGGTGGCAAAAAAGAGCGAAATTAGCCAAGGATGCGAGCGAATGTTGTCTTTGCCCGTACAGAAAGCTAATACGACTGACTCATTGGATGAAAAGTGGGATGAGGTTCAGTGTCCTGTAGAACATGGATAGTTAAACTTGGTGTAGTGTCAGGAAAGATGAAGCTTTTAAAACCCGTTAGTGTTCGTATCCACCACCTTGCTGACGGAGAGTTATGCTGCTAGAATGCGAAGGGCGTGTTTGGGTGTCCACTGGGCTGCCTAACGTATTTGTCTATAAATATCGCCTAAAGAAAGAGTCGCCATACATGTCCTTTAAAGCACTGTCATATAGATAGCCGAACAGGTTTTGAATAATGATTCTGGGCCGAAGTAGTACAGCTTGTGACTTGAAGGTCAGATGGACTGAACAGCTAGTGGGTAACCTACACAAGAAGAGGAAGTGTTTTCAAGTGAAAACTTACCAGATTTTATAGTGGTATGGGGTTTGTTCAAATCACTCCCAAAGCTCACTTTCTGGAATATCTTTCAGCAAAATCTTTTATTTTTATACTATATATTGCTCGATATTATATTTAAGCACGTTAGGTGTCATAGTGATACTCGATTCGGAAATTTCTTCCTTGATATGTTTTCAGGAAAACCGCAGCCTACACACATACACACACACACACACATTCATAGTTTCATTCGTAGCAGCTCGTTTTGAGCTCGGTGGCTTGGTGCATTTGCGTGCGTCTTGCGAGCGAAAGAGACACGTAAGCGCACGGGCTCGATCTTCGTCGTTGCACATTTACAATTATGGTATTATCTTGCCAAGCAATACGAATTGTTGTTAAATGCTTGTGACGTTAAATGCTAGCTGAAGGTCAGCTCTAAAATGATTAAGCATTCTGTCTTTGTAACGAGAATGCAACGACCACCACTGAGCACTGCAAGCCAATATAATTCACTACTCGCCACTTCGAAACCCTTGTTGTAATTCTGCATCATTTTATGTAAGTCCAAATTGCTTCTAGGCGGAAGGCAAAAATAAATAGAATGTTTCTTATTTATTGAGACAATGCACATCAGCTAACAACAATGATCTATATGCTTAGATAGCCGTCTTGAAATTCTGCTTTTTAACAATGTTTTAAAACGTTCTCCGGCTCACATAGATATTCCGCATGAGACGAAAGCGTTTTACAATGTCCATTTTAGTTCCACCATTTATTAACAGAGTTCCGAACTCATTTCATTGTGAAGAATCGAAACATTTTTTTTCTAACCCATACATTTGCGACATAGATATTCAAGTTTTACAAGGAAAGTACGCATGTTGTGCGGCTCATCCAAATCGTCATAATCCTTTGGCTTGGACCCCTTTTGAGGAAGCACAAATATAAACGGACCCTTCGAACTATTTAACCGTAGTACTGTAGAGCCAGTGGGGTTGTTAGATGGAGCCTGCAATTTATTCGGTTAGTAAAAATTCTTTGAAAAGAGAACAAAGGCGGCCACTGTCAACTTGGGGAGAAGAAGCTTCAGCACTTATACATAAATTACCGTACCCGGTCATTGGCTTTACCTTTAAACCGTCCATTCCACTATTGCAGGTTTGTATGAAACTAGATGCTTATATGTGCATTAACCTGTAAAGCATATTGAGACTTATCTTATGTGAGTCAGATAAGCTTCCTGATAAACATTTAATTTCACCTGATAGTCATGTACAGCTGCGGCCGTTACCGGTGCTGGCGGTCACTGGCGGTCCGCTTGTAATTGGCGGCGGTGGAGGTGCTCCAGAAACGGCATTACTTAGACTGGCAGTATTATGCGAAATAATTGTAGTAGGTGGTAAGCTCGAAGCAAACTGATGTTCAGAACCCTCCTCCGGAGGCGCATCAGGAGAACCAAACGATTCACGACCTGTTTTAACCACGAAGCAGACAGAAAATTGACCGAGAAATTAAATTTTGCGGGAATTTCAGTAGCTAGGTGTAGTAAAGGTAAGTAAAATTATAAGTTATACTGTGTTTGTAAATTTCGCTGTTTCTTCTTAGTTCTAAAAGCTTTATGCTAGTATTGGATCGCTCCTGAGCTTCTCAAGGCTAAGCTGCTCACGATCCTGAGTGGAAAATACAACGATTTGTTTCCACTGCGTCCATAAATCCATAAACGGTTTTTGTGACATTTGTACATGTACGCGCCACATCTGCCAATATTTAAAAAAATGATTTTTTTCTTTAATCGGGCTTATGTTAGCACTCATCATCTATTTTGTACAAGTATGTATGGCTCACTATCCTACGCATACCATTTTCCGAATAACAAAGAGGTTTATATTTTATAGAAAACGAAAGAACCTTTGAACATTATACCAGACTATTGAAATATTCATTATGGTGTTTTGCCTGTCTAAATGCTTAATAATAGCTCTGGATGATATCCGCAGCCTTAGCAGTATCTAAGCCCTGCTGGATTCTCTATTGTAAGAATACGCTCTATCATACGCACCTAGCGATCGGTGCGTGGAACTGCTTCGCGCGATATGCCGCCCACGTCCTTCAGAAGGTCCTCCTTTTAAATGTCGCGTAATTTTTATGTAATAGTCTCGAATTTAAGAAATTAGGTGAATCCTTTTTTCGTAGTGAATATACCAAGTGAGATATCTAACCTCTTTAGGGCTGTCTTTCCTTTCAGCATTATGACCCTCCAAACCTAGTTTCTCAAAAATTAACCCTTCCCCAAATTGTACAAAATTTCCTCTTGAAATTCCGGCGAGCTCCGTAATTTGGTTCGTTTTGCGATCTAAAACATTGGAGCTAAAATTGCTTTTCGTGTCTTCCATATCAAGCAAGTCCAAAGTATTGTCCAGTACCTTAATAGAGTTTAATTTACCTGCAGCTAGACTGTCGTCGAGGGAATGCATTTCGGCTTCCGGTGACGGATTCAACTGAATAAAGTTGTATGATGGTCTGCGAATCGGCAATGGGGCTGCGGAGAAGGTAGAGTGCTCCGAAATAGGCGATCCGGCATTCGACGCAGTGACATTCTCATTGACGTACTGAACTATTTCAATCACCTTCGGAGAGCCTTGCTGTAAATCGTTATAGCAACAGTTGTATTTTTTGTCTATCTAAAGGGCTTCTAACAGAAAACTGAAACCTCTATAATATCCCACGGATTTTTATGATTAATAATAACAATAATACGTATGCCATGAAATGATCAAATAACGTAATATAATATAAATTGTCTAATCTCGCTTTGAGCAAGAGTAATATGAGCCTTCAATACTAATCTATTTGGTGGAACTCAAACTGAATCGGTCCCATTCATGCGTAAGGTAGCCGCACCTCTGTTTAACATGTCGGCAAAAAAAGTACAAAATTTGGTTAACTTGAGAAAACACAGTGTTTCAAACATTCTCGTTTTGCCGTTTTGAACTCTGTCGACCGCGCGTGTTCAAGCCAATAGGGCGGTCCATCTTCTATATGTTCGTAAACCAAGGTCATTTCCATCGTTATCCAAATGACTAAGATGAGCCGACCCTTTGGTGATACCCCTAACTAAGAGATTACAATATTGGCCATCTAATTTGCATATAACTGAAGCATGGTGTTTCTCTTTAAAGTAAATTAACTATATCTATAGAACTACTTCGAGCAAATTGGGTTTGTTTTCTGAAATTTCGATTTTTTTTACGATATATCACTGGCTAGGCTAATCAAATTTATAAATCGCTTTTTCAATATATTTAGTAGTTACTAAGTTCGATTTGTAATTTTTATCGTTATGGTGCACTGAATTCTTTAGCAAGTTATCTAGTTGCCTTGCCAGAAAAAGTATAATCAATACTACGGATCACCACCAGATTAGATAAATCTCGTACATTATATGCGTGAATGTGTTTCAGCGTGGCGATAAAATTTGATCCCCTTTGGGTCGTTTACCGTTGTATGGGGAACGAGGTGCACCGTTTGTTCTCCTTGCGGGTTTAAAGGCTGGTATATTCCTTCTTTGGAGGCCGTGCCTGGAGCCGAGTACACCGTGGAGTCGTCTAATAGTAATATCATATAAATAAAACGATATATATTCACATAAATACAACTAATAAAGCAAAAAGTAGGCCAAAAAAAGAACTGCAGTTGCTCATCATTGTACAGAGTATGAGAAACTCGTATGACCGCTATGCTTTTCAAGAAAGTGCCTCGAACTGAAATGCTCTCTATGTAAAGTACATCTTAAGTAAGCTCATTCGATTTAATTCACAATTTTATGCAACAAGCTTTTTCCTACTTTTTTTCTCTCAATCTAATAGTTTTCGAAACAAAAGTTTTTTACTATTTTTAATATATTTTTTACTTATTTCAATAATTGGAATATCTGACTACATCAGCCCCACAACCTCTGTTTGATGTAATTCAATAGATTTTCCATGAATCTTTAAATAAATCGAAAACATTTTCGAACGATATTAATTCCAGGTTTACATTCCACTGAAAAAATTAAATCTTTCGATGGCAAAATCTCGAAATAGTTAGATTTTTGTAGAATTGTACTAAATCGTTAAATGCGGCGTGTTATTTTCCTCATGCAGTTTTTGTCAATATTGTGCCACCTCCGGTAAAAGTACAAGCAACTAAGCAAGTATGTACCCTGTGAAAATTGTGTGCACAAAATTTTTTTAAATGGAATGAGTGTACCGATGTTCGTAATGGAAACGATGCCTTGTCCATCTACAAAAGCTGCCGTTGGTTTAGTTACAGTAGGTGCAGAAACCTCCTTACGATGAAAATACGCTTTATCTTTTTCCGATCCTGCACAATGTATAAAAATACGAAATAAGTTACATATTTTTCATTTATGTAATCATTTTGTTTAGTTCATACACCTTTAAATGTATCACTATAAATTGGAGTTTCAAAGAGATGTTTTCTTAGAAAAATAAAAGCATAAATATAACTTGCTCGTGGCGACCAGAAATGAAATAGAGCGGCCCATTTTCCGTCTTTCTCTCTATATCGTCTTTACATGTTTCATCATCAATGTGTTAATGCACGAAAAATAAACATTTATTTGTAAACTCCGCATGCATTAGAATCAAGCTTCTTCGCTTTTTTCTGCACAATACAGTGATTATTTTAGTAAGACTATTTTAGTAAGATTATTTTAGTAAATGAATGCTGAAACTGAAGTATAACTCACCTTCTCGTCGGTCGATTTCATCAACAAGGACTTTGGCAGTACTCAGCAACAGTATACCGTCAAGTGTTAGCACAACGAACTGAATATAATAGCACCAATCACGTTCGAGTTCATAGTACGGGGGCGCATCTGTGGCCGAGGACATTAATACGGCCACTGTAAATGCTAAACAAACTGAACAAACACTGCGTATTTTAGCTATCTTCTAGCCGTCATTGTAACAACAAGTGCTTTCTATCCAAAGTACTACAGAACGCTCTGAGTCACATATTTAAATTGAGTGTAAATTTCATTAAAATGCTTTCGTTCACTGCTTAGACACATCGAAATCGTGCAATGTTTGTAAAATATATTAAATTAAATTCAGTTTCATATGCACTGCAATGAATGCTTTCAAATCTCTATAGAGCCGTTTCTTCGCGCCCTAACTGAGTGTTTAGAAAATTTCCTAAAAATTCGAAAAGCGCTCTAAAATTTGCATAACTTGTGTAGTAAGGATATTTAGTGTTTCAAAGGTTAAAATAACAGAATTACAAAACAAAGTTTGCAAAGTTTAAAAGGTGTGAAATAGATTATACATTACATAGAGTCTTACCGGCTACAAACGCGACACCAAACTTGAAGAAAAGCGTATTTTGGCCCTTCAGTAAAACAAGATAGCTTTGCGATCCGTTTCGTCTTGGCGCCAAGCGTGAGGATAGAATTCTGACCGGTAAGTAAATCATGACCAATACCAATAAATGTACCGCTGACAGTATACCCGCGGCAAACGCTGAAATGAGAGAAAAACACTTGAAATATATATATATATATATATATATATATATATATATATAGAC
>MNPL01004028.1:0-10381 GCA_002081605.1 Tropilaelaps mercedesae | reverse complement strand
CCCCTTTTTCGGCGTCTTCCTCTTCATGGTGTTGCGTTTTGCCCTCGGTTACGTCAGGGGTCAGACAGACGCCTTCCGAACGCCGCGTGGAGCTCCGACGCATTGGCCGTCGTACATCGGCATTTCCGCCTTAAAATGTCGACTGTTTAACGACCGTGTTAGCCGTTGCGTTCATCGTTTGTCAACGGTGAATTACACCGCGGCGGATGGGGTGGTGGTGGTGGCTTGTGTCATTGTTAGCGTCGCCTGTTGACCGCGCTGCTGTTTAGCCGAAGACCTCGCGCGCCAGTCGCGTCACGTCGTTCTTAGATAGACACTATTTTCGACGACAACGTAAATGTTACAGCAATCGCCAAGTACGCGGCGGTGACCGCGAATTCGTCATTCGCGGTCCAACCGCGGTGTTGGAACGCGTTGGAACTCGTCATGTGAGGCCGCATTAGATAGGAGATTGATGGGCGAAATCGAATTTGGAACCAGCCAGCCGCCCGTCGAACGGGCGGCACTTGGGTGTGGCTGTGGGGGAGTAACCCTCTGCAATGGAGTGAAATCAATATTGACTGGATCGCCTGACGCGGCGGTCGCTTGAAGGTCGGCGGTGATCCGGAAGGCTCGATAGTTCCCGCCTGCGTAACGCGTCGACGTAAAGCGGCCCTTTTTGTGAAGTAGAAACTGAATAACTCTCATCTGATCTGCGGCGGTGTGCAGCAGACACTAATCGATTCATAAGGGAATGGACGACCGGTGCGTGCATTTGCGATGACCCACAACAATGACGAGGAGGTCGTATTGACGACAGGTGAAATAAACTAAGAGAAAGCGCTTGCTAAGAGGAGTAGTAATGCAAATAACCCGTTAAACTAGACCATTTTCTTGGTCGTATATGAAACACCCGCTTAAATACGAACCGCAAAAGGTGTCTGCCCCTTGGCCATTGACGGAGATTGAAATCGTTGCCACTGTGAAGAACCGTTAGATTGTGAATGCTACGTATTTTAACGTTAAAATGGACGGCTCATTTTGACGCGTTTCCCATAGTTGTTCGAGCGGCTCGTTTCTGATTATCTAAGCAATAGGAGCGGGTGTTTATATTTGAGAAGAAAACCGAAGGGTGTGCTTATTTATACCACATGAAACGACCAATGAGAAACACTATCCGTTGATACTAAGAAGAACTATACCGTATAAATAATGTGCTGTAAAATGATTGGAAACATCACAAACATATAAGCGTCTCTTGGAGATTTGCCATGAAAGGGGATTAGTTAAAGGATTAATTTTATATTGCCCAACAATTTCTACAAATTCATTACCTGTCAGATTGGCCTGCTCGGTGTTAAAACAAAATCGGGCCTACATTTCGTTTGTCTCGCTTCATCGTATTCTCTTGGAAATCTCTCGCCTATTTTTCAGCGTCCAACATGGAAAACATCGAGGACGCATGCATTCTTCAGGTGCTTTCTGAAGCCCTTCATCGACTGTCAACTCTCTATTGCTCTGACTGGCTTTTTCCGGCAAATGCGCAATTTACACAGGCGACTAAACACGATTTCTTCTTCTATCCGTTTCGCTGTTTTTCAGGTGGTGACGGTTAATGGTCAACGTGTCATCTATGCCGATATCACAGTGCCAAACGGGGGCTTGCTTCACATCGTCGGCGGGTTTCTGCATCCGATCGCCGACAAGGACATCTTCTCGCTGGTCCAGGAGTGCGGCAAGTACGACGGCTTCGTGACGCTGGCCGCTGGCACCGGCTTCAACCAGGAATTACAGGGTAGCCCGGTCGGGTACACGCTGTTCCTGCCGAGCAACGACGCCCTCTCGAAGGTTCCCAAAGACGAGCTCGAGGTAATCCGAACGAACACAACGGCACTCCGCGAGTTCCTGCGCTATCATGCCGCCGAGGGCATCCACTACTCGCACGATCTGCGCGACGGACAGTACCTTACCTCACTGCACAACAAAGCACCACTTCGCGTCAGCGTGAACACCGACGGCTGCAGACGTGAGTTCTACGGCGCACAAAAATATTCAGAGACCCTCCCCCCCTGCCAGTTCGGTTAAGACTTGTCAGATATTCTACGATAGCCACGTAGAAACGATGCTGGCCGTAAACGATTCGATAGTGAGTCTACGTACACGAATCAGTTCGACCACACCCCATGTGACGGTGGGGTGTGGCCGAACTAGAAGCCCAAACGTAGAACGAACAACACCGCACAGGGTTTAACGACACTCGCTTATTAGCCTGCTATGCCCTGAAGAAACATTTTTAGCGACGAAACTCGTTGGCTCAGTGAGCTAAGAAATGGCTACATCGAGCGAAATCCCTTAAGATTCTTGCGATCCTTTGTCGTGACTGGGCGACCGGTAGCCTTGCCAGTCATCTTTATTGTGTCATCACTTCCAAACGTATGCCGGCGTCTCGTTGTTTTCTAGCTCATCCATAATAATAACAGCGTGCGCAATTATTATTCTATCGTTATAACTTCCTCGATACCCATCACGGGATTACCTGTCAATTCTCCATTCATTGTATATGAAATGAATCTCTGACGACGAAGCCATACCGCCTGCCATGCATGCACGGCTACGTCGGACGTCAAAAAACAAAACAATAGCTGACCGTGGGTCGTGGCAGGACAAAAGATCCAGGTTAGAACTTTTCCTCCAAGCTACTAGTCTAGCTAAGAGAAACGTTTCAAAGGTAGAACAACAAAAAATAAACATTACTGAAATGTCCCTGCTCCACTCCGCCACACTGGCCACGGGTCATTTTTCGTAAAAGAAAACACTTTGCCCTCGATACTTCTGCGGTAACGTATTTTTCTTTCACTTTTTCGCGAGTCCACAAGATTTTCTGGTGGCGGCCTGCGTTTCTCAGCTGACTGATAGCGTCTACCGAATAGCGCACACAGTCCTGATTCGCAGTTATTGATAGCGGGGTCTTTGAAGCCGCCCATGTGACCGTTTTGTCGTGCGTTCCTCAGCTGGTGGACGGACATGAGCATGTATAATGATGGCGGATACATCTGACTGTGATGCCATGCGAGATTAAACAGGTCGAAGCCCCCCCCTATTCGGAGGTGAAGCAGATCTATGGAAAAATCCGCATAACATCCCGCCAGACAATGCTTTTTTCGGCGGACCTCCGCGATGTCGTTAAGCTCCTGGCATCCGTAGAACAGCAAAAATGCGTGAGCTCCGATACGCATCGCGTATGTCCGAGGAGGATTTACCGGCCAGCAGATGACGCGAAACAAGGTTGCATTGTTAATGGAACTCGCCGACTGAGTCGGTGGTTTCGATAGCGTGTCCTGTGCAACCGGCCCTCAGTGGAATGCCAGTTGTCTGCATGCGTCGTATTTCGTTTAACGATGAATATGTTGATTTCATTTGCAGGACGTCTCTACGAGGTGAATAACTCGCCGCTGTACCGGGCAGATATACCGGCCTCGAATGGAGTGGTCCACATTGTCGACTGGGTTCTCCTGCCAAGCGATCATAGGTGGTGTAGTAACGTAATCTTGCCATAGCTGGACTGAAGAAAGGGTCGGACGTTGCTAAGCCTGTCGATGGCAACGCAGTGGCTTCAGGAGTTGTTGCAGGAACTGTGGCAGGCTTGAACCCGTCGGTATTACTGCGGGTACGAGTGAAAGTTCACAAATAGGGATCAAAAGCACGGCGAGGGCAGCTTCAGAGGATTTGTCGGAGGCGAGGACAGGTCGACCTCGGTGGGGGGGAGTTGAGACAAATCGCCCGGAATCATGACGTTGATTGGGGTGGGTCGCTGCCGCCTCCGACGGGCCGTCAACCCGACGACGAATCAAGCTCTTGCACACGGTAGCTTATCTTCGTAACTTATATGTGGTCGCCGCCGTTATCAAATGCCCTGTCCCTTGGCGCTGCACTTGACTAGCGGATGTTGCCAACAGCTCAGAGTGGAATGTGGCAGAGCCATATACATACATATTTATTCCTTACGTTCGCCTTGACGCGCTCGTCCACGTCGATGGTGTCTTCCAGCGCACGAGGAATCGTCTGCATGTGGTGTTGTGAAATTTTTCCCAGTCGCGCGTCCCCGCCTGGCCGACGCTGCGGCAGCCGGCCATGATCTAGAGGATATGTGAAATCTCTGTTGTCTCGTCTCGATTGCTGAGAACTTAGTCTGATAATTGTTAACGTGCCCACATCACTATGTGTCATTTTACAATAACACTATTAAGGATTAGTTTTACCGCAAATTCGACTCGACTTCAAAATGTGAGCGAAAGACACGAAAAGGGAAGTGACAATCGCACGCGCTGTTCGGGGGAACAACAGCCTGGACAGTGTTAGTTCAAAAATTTCCAGGGGAAAATCACCGTGGACAGTCCACTAGGAATTCAATTCATGTGCCACCCAGTTGAATAGCAATGTAATTCGTGCGTATGTGTTAACATAATTCTGTACGGCGGTATAGTTAAATGTATGTGTCTCTATGCGTTAAATTTTTTAGATCTATCAGTCAGCGCAATCACTGCGAAAATTCAACAGAGCGTTATACGAACAGGAAAAGGGCGAGAGAGAGAGAGAGAGAGAGCGAGAAAGAACGTCGTTTTATATATTTGCTTTCTATTTTTAAGACGAAAAGAGAGACAACTCAAATAGACGATGCGATTTTGCCAATGCAGCCAGCCATCGGGCGTACGCGCCATGTACAGGCTTTTGTACATACTGTTTTTCTGAACGACTTTTTATTTTTTTGCGTATAAGCGCAAAAATTCATACAAAAAAAAAAACACTAGAATAAAATAAATATTTTAAAGTATATCATTCGCTTGCGTTTTTATTAGCATTTCTAGCTAGGTTGGTAGCATTCGCTCAGCATTATTTTTCGGATTCAGCCAACAGTCACTCAAGGAGTTATCTCGGTTATCCTAGGTAAATCAGCAAAAGGAGCGATTTTCAGCAATTTTCACCCGGTTCGGAAAATCTGGGAATCGACTATTATTGTAGGAAAATAGGCATTACATATTCAATTCAAAAGAGAAAAAATGATCTAACTTAAAAAAGATACATAGTTTTCATAAATGGGAGTGATTTAGAATGCGTCTGCCTTACCAAAATAAAAAACAGCGCTTCTTCTGCTAGCATAACATCTGATTGTTTCTATATATATATATATATATAAGCTATTTTGTCAATAGTTATACGTACTTGAAAATTCATAAACTTGCTAATAGTGAGGCTTCCGAACCCTTTTTTACATACTCATGTCGATTTAAATGCTTTTAATACTTCGTTTGTAAATCTAAAGGACATAAATATATTTCACTCGTTGTTTGTATTAAAGTGACAGTATAAAAAATTATGCACCTAGAATTTTTGTCAAACAACGCTTTTTGGGTCATTTAAAGTCGCTTAAGATTCACGTTTTCGCCAAGACCGTAAGATCAGAAAAAGGATCTGATTAAATTAAAAGAAAGCCCATTCATGCTGCCGTATTTCGCTCCAAGTGGGTCAACGTCCAATTACGGCTACGAACTCCTTAATTGCGCTGACCTGGGCGGGGCCCTATGGGGTTATTCAAAGCGGATCATTCGTTATCAAAAACTGCGTTTGATTATTGGTCATCCCTGCGTGATTTATATATCCAGCGGTATAGCCATGCATAGTCTTTGAATATGCCCCTCAATACATCCCCTTTGGCTTTCTAGTAAGAATGTTAACGTGGGGTACCCCCTAATGGAACTTTAACGTCCCTTCCCATATCCGCGTCAACTGACTCGTTATGAGAAAGGCTGCAGTTTAAGCCGGTTCTCTACAGCGCGCTACTAGACTTTGGCTCGAGCAATAAATGCGAGCCCCTTATATGAGAGAAAAGGGCATCGTGAAATTAGCTTCGTGATCTTCACGTGATACCAGTCATCCGAACGGCAAGAAACAAAAGCAGAAAACTATATCAAATTCGATTCCGTAACTAATTTAAATAATAATTTTAAAGAAGATTTATAGCAGTTTTTACTTTATTATTATTATTGAGTTATGACAATAATATACATTATTATTATTATCATTATTACCACCGATATCTGTATTCAGCCCTGTATTCGTTAAAATTATTAAAACACTTACCATTGAACATTAACACATCCGTCCGGCCGTAACAAGAAATCTTAGCCAAACCAGTAGAGCCAGCTCGACGCAAGATTGAAGTATTGATTACTCGTTGTTAATAACACGAAGACGTACAATTTTTATTAAATAAAATCAAGATTCGTGTAGTAAAGACAGAGATAGTTGTATATACTAAGTTTCAAATACCATTGGAAAACTGAGGGTGTGAAGCGAATTTAAAGCTGAGTGCAGTACCCAGCCACGACTAAAAGCAAACATGTTTCCGCCCGGGATCGAACCGGGGACCTTGCGCGTGTGAGGCGCACGTGATAACCACTACACCACGGAAACTTGTGGCAATCGCAAGGTCAAAAACGCTGAAAAAGCTAGGGTTAACGGATAATTATAGAAACAAAAACGTACGTTTAGCAAATAAAGCAAAAACATATCATTTACATTACGAAGCTTATGTGAACATTTACTTCCTTATTATGCAATTGAGACATAAAATTGGCTGAAAAATCAACCCTTCTTTCTCATACGTCTTTATTGTATGAAGGCGCGTTGTTACTGTTCGTGTGATTGTTGTCTTGTAAAGGGGAACTCCTCAATTGCGTAATCTAAACGTCAACAATCGTGTAAGTGTCTTGATTGCTCAGAAGTCTATAACCCTGCATCTCGACATAGCAGTTTACTCTGGTCACCGTTAACTCGACTGCGGCCACAGCGGTCCCATGGTGTAATGGTTAGCACTCTGGACTCTGAATCCAGCGATCCGAGTTCAAATCTCGGTGGGACCTGCTTTTTGTGTCTTGTTTGCGAACACTTCGTTTGTAAGCGTAGAGTAGAAACATCACAAGCCCTCGAAATCGTCTAATTATACGACGTTGAAATTATCGAAATTCTAATTGCCACGACAGTGTTGCAAACTAAATCGGACTCCGTAACCTTTACAATAAAAGAAGGACAAGCAACTAAACGAACGTCTAACGTGTCATAATGTTTCTTATAACAAAAAAACATTATGCGTCGGACGGGAACCGAACCCTGGTCAAATGCTTGGAAAATCACCATCGACCCGACGTGGCTTGCGATCCTGTAAAAACTTGTCCTCTAACTGAGAGAAGCACACAAATTATTGCAGTTAATTTTTTGAAAGTTTTCTTCGTTTTAAGTTCGAAACGGCTACTCGGCTTACGTGAAGCACCCGTATGCATACAGAGCGTAAGCGAAGGCACCATCTCGGTGTAGTTTGTAATTCCTGGCTTTGGGGATGAACTAAACACAATTCAATACATAGCATCATACATTGTCGTATTATTTCATAATGAAAGATTTCCATCAAGCCAGGTACTATTACAACGTTTTGGATTAACGGCTGTGACTTGCCGGAATTATTTCGGCAAGGGCTCTTCGCGACTACAGGCAAATTCGAACACATGTCGAGGTGTTTTAGTCACCTTGTTAAGTCTCTTCGAAGTGGGCCATCTATGAAACAGTGGTACGAAAGTGGTTCTGAGAACAGAAACAGAAAGTGCATGGAAGCTGACTGCAGTGCAGCTGCTCCTTAAGATTTGGTTTGAAAGCAAAAACTGCGAAAACACGTGCATTTGGGCAATCACCTCATATCACGGCCAGAGATTATAAACACGTTTGTTTGCTGTTTGAGGAATTTATTGGGACAACGAATTTAGAACAACGAATTACAGTATTTAGTCTATGTATAGCCAACAATGGACATCCATTGAAGCTTATGTAGTCCATATATATCACCATATAAATCAGATCATAGGACAGCTCAGTTCACTTTGGGCCAGTCAGCTTCTATTACCTGCCGAAATGCAGAAACGCTTAAAGATTTACATGGTTATGACAAGTCGAAGCGATATTCTACAATTCGTATTTCTTGTAACGTTTTCAATACTGCACACGAGACGCAAGGCCGACGAAAAGAAGACTTATTGAGCTCATTGATAATCCGACACTACTTACTTGGCCGGGAAAAGTTCACGACAATATGAAGTAATCCAAATATCGTGTATTTTTCAAGTTTTACCGCCTCAGCGTAATGTAACACAATAACTACATCATGTATTAAAGGTAGACAATCAAAATTTCAGCCTGCGCCAGCAATACCACTGCTCGAAAGTTGGGAACAGCCTCAACGCATTGGTACTATATAATTTTCCCCAGGAGTCATCTTCGAGATTTCGTAACATCTCAGGTAAAGCCAACATTTTCCCTAGCTGTTAAAAAAGGTCGGGCTAGCAAGAGCAGTTGAAACCGTAACGATGGCGTTTGAAGACATCAAGCAGCAGTCATTCATCATCGTTTCAGCTCGTGCTAAATGTGCGCTTGACACGTGCTACACATCTGATTTTGGTTCGATAGCATTACTGGATATCTACCGGTAGCAGGCTTACAAGCCACATAAAAGAGGCGTATAACAACATTACACGTACACTGCACGTCTTTCGAATTTCAACGTTTGATCTGATTTCGCTTCGACCCAAGGCTACCAAGTAAGGTGCTAATTGGCTGCAGGTTTATCTCCGCACAAGGGGCTTCAGGCCCCTGCAATGTATAGCGGATCCACCTGGACACTCCCGTGTTGATTAGCATCATGCGTTGACTATAGACTGCTCCGCTTCGACTATACAGCTTTTGCGCGTTAAGAGATAAACAAGTTAAGTAACCGCTCGCTCCACACGTTACCCCATCTGTACCGGTGAGTGTCGTTAGAGGCCTTTCGTAAAAAAAAGCATACACAGTGAGCACTCAGGTACAGCCTTCGTGCCAGTGGTTCAAGACTGGGCTAAGGAATGTACGTTTTGTGCACTTGTCGCAATATTTCGAGCAGATAAACATATGTACTTGTTATAGACCATTTTACGGGCTTTGTTTCGATAGTTGTTCCTCATTATACACCCGTATTCAAACTATCACGGCAACTGATAATAAAACGTCAACATAGCAGTACCGATACATTTACGTTCTGAAACGCGAATCAATTTTATACTACTATTATTATATTCACATTAGTAGATCATTTTATTTCCGCACTTGATTTGACGTAATTGTGTTTTTTTCTTTATCAAATAGTGAAAAGGCTATTGTAGAAATTACCAAGGTATATGTGCGCCTGACTCGTTTAGATATTATGAGGTAATGGATGTACCTCTCTATGACAATTGCACGTGTTAGCAGCTCTTTGGAGCCATAGAACAGTACCAGATCAGAGGAGGTAAACTTCAGCTTACAATGCAGAGAATATGTGTGGAAGCTCACCTTGAACAACATGCACACCCTCCCTTCTATTTTCCGAGACCAAACAGCTCTGTCAAAAGAAAACTCACTTGCTTACAGTCTGAGCATCTACAGGCTACTCAGGTGGAACCGCTGATACCTTTATACCAAACAGAACCGAAGGCTCGAACTGGGGTTTGTGCTCTTATGCCGTTATTTTTAATTGTTATAACATTTTACCTCTGTTAGAGCTATCCTAAAGGTTATGACATGATAAATGCAAAAAGAGGCCACATGTACAGGGGATGGATAGAAGTGTGTAGCCATTAATACGCACAGTAATGTGCATATATGTCACACCGGAATGCGCAAAGGCGCTGTGTTTAGTTCTCGTATGTTTACATATTTTAGTTTCATCCCTCAGAGCATACCGAGCATCCCACACCATACCTACTTAGCAAAAAATCAACACTCGTCCAATAAACTTTACTGATACCATCGCATTTATTTACACATTATTGGCGCCGATCCCACACCCGACCCGCTTTCCGTCTCTGTTCGTCTCTCTGCACTACGTGACAATAGAGCTTCCGAACAGAGAGTTTATCCGCTGCGTCGGCGACGTTTTCAACGTCCGTGGTGGCTTATGATGTGTTGCTGGACGTCCCATCTTCTCCTGCCGAAATCACCGTCCATGTTTGCGGACCACACGATTCTACTCGGTCATACGCGGCCGTTCGTCCCCTATCACTCAGACATTCTAACGTTCGCAATCGGCTACCGCATCTCAATTCTTGCACGAGCATCTCACATTGCCTTTCCGAATGTGTTCAATTGCGTTCGTTTCTACCAGAGCACCGCAAATTCCGACACCACCTCAGACTCAACCCGATTTCGTCCTTAGCTACCGTCCCCTAACCCAAATGTGAAAGTCTGTATTTCATCTACGTGTGTTTGTGTGCGCGTGTATGTACATATATATATATATATATATATATATATGTATATATATATATATATATACATATATATATAT
>MNPL01004025.1:0-17559 GCA_002081605.1 Tropilaelaps mercedesae | reverse complement strand
ATATATATATATATATATATATATATATATATACTGGTTGGCATGCGGCCTTCGGGGGAGCATGTTAAGTTTGATTTACCACGCGCTTCTCATTAGGGGAAGATACAGAGCGTTGAAATGCCCCTTGGTAATTAAACGTGGGCGTATCATTTATGAATACGAACTTCGTCCTGATTTAGTGTCAAGCGTGCACGCATCCAACACGCTGTTACATTTCCGTCGTAACCAAAAAAGAAGCAAAATGGAAGCAAAATGTCACTTAGTATTGAATAATCAACTGGAACAGAAATAAGTAGTAATACTAAGCCCCGATGTTGAACAAATTAGTGCTGGTAGACAAACTACGGTGTTTCCGAGTGTTTATTTTCTATTTTTATTTGAATTCTCAATCACTACGCGATACAAAAGCTAAAGGTGCTGTCAGCAACTTATACCGCGTCTCCTAACCTCCACGAAATAAACGAAGTAACGAATATCTCCCGATTCACTTGCCTTAATATTTACGTAGTAAGAGTATCATACTAATTAGGAAACACAGAGTAGGCAAAGAGCACTGAAAACCTAGCTGTATAATTTCAGTACAGCAAAGGAGTCTACTAGAACCACAACTACTAAACTATAATTACAAAATAAAAAAGTTGGATGCCAAAATTTGCTCTACGTAAATGTCACTAGAAATTAGTCCTTCAGTATTGAAACTGTCTCTCAGTCAAATGGACATGTCTCTTAGGCAAATAAATGGGTGTGTATAGTACATATGTACTATGGTCTACTGCCTCAGTAGACTTTCCATATGCATTGACACATACACATACCTATATGTTTAACTTCTACATATACAAGTTCGCTAACCGGCGCAGCTTTCTCAGTGGTCCTTTTTAGTACCGTGACGCTTCTCTATCACAAATTTTCCTCTCTTTCATTTGCTTCGCACTAGACATGTTTTAAAATGGCTATGAATATTATATATGTTTCTGTAATCCTACCCCATACTGCCAGTCTCACTGACCGCCGTTCAGGAATGTTCCTATAGAAACCCTTCTGGTCGCAGTCACAGATCCGCGGTTCGGTGTCAGATGATGTTGATACACCGATTATATTTTTGCATGTCATCATTCTTCTTTTTCTCGTGCTTTTGTTGTTCCTAGTTGCTTCACAGTGACCTCAGTTGTGAGAGAGTGAGCTTTCCCTTTCATGTGTTTTTACCTGTGCCTTTTCCTTCGAACTGACTCTTCGATGTCGTATCGGTAACAGTTCTCGCTTTGTGAGTCATAAGCTTAGAGACCAACTATGCTGATGTCGATGCTATCATTCGAAGCAGTAAAACATCAACCAACGTTCGTTCAATGTTTTGCGGTCTTTCAAATCGCTTCCGGCGCGTTTGAGTAAATACAATGACGTACAGTATAATATACTTGCATTGTTCTCTTTGATTTACGATATCTATAATAAATGTCTTTTAGCTGCCATTTATTACTGAGTACAGAGTTTGGTTTTGCGTAGGCAGAGGTTACCCTAAACGTATGCACGGTTATCTGAAATATTTTTAATTGCAATGCGAACCTGACATCATGCATAAATATAAAAAAGTACGCGTTATAGCATTGATATTTCATTAAAATGTGCTTAGAAGCTTTCCAAAGCTGCTATATTTTAGCTTTTTTTAGCTCTGTATTTATCCCTAATAGACACATACTTAATGGACGGATCAAAAGCAGTACGCTTATTAAAAGAAAATCGTTCAACGAACATCGCAACTATTGATATTCAGCAAAATACAAGACCTTGACGGCTGCCTCTTTTAGATGCACCGAGTCTTAATGCCCTTCTCAAAGAGCCTGTTTCAGTTCCTATAATATGTTCTGAGCATGGCTATACTAGCGCGGTCGGAGACCAAGGTCCTACCGCAGCGAGCATTAAAATCTGCTTGATACCTTCTTGAAATTTTTTGAATAAATATCTAACCACTCTCACAAATGTCATATTGCTTCTCGCGCATTTTCTGATTTTTGGTGACGACCCCCGGAGCGGTTTCGTGGTCTTGTCTATTACCCAGCATGCTAGGTTACAGCCCGAAGGCTTATTCACTACATCAAAACGTCTGTTACCACTACGCCGAATTGCTTTTCCTATTTTCTCCAACGATACGACGCTGTGAGACTCTAGCCTGCTTATCGGAAAAGAGTTCAAACGAGCACCCGCGTCTAAGCGCAACCTTTCTTTGGCCCCAGCAGCTGCTACTTGGCACTTCTAGCACTGAAGACCTTTTCAAGCTCGGAGTCGTCTCGGCGAAGGAAATGAAAGTTCTCGCTGTAAAGGGAAACTACGCAGTCGGACTGCGACGGCTCAAGCTTGGCTCTGGTCCAAGATGAGTCTGCGTGCGAGGGCACTCGATTAGCTTCTGATAGTAAGGCTGAACCTGATCTGATCACTGTCCTCCTCCGATCACACCTCATCGCCAGTTCTCGCTGTTAGAATACGCCTAATTAGCATGCTTGCCACGTCAGCTATAAACACCATATATTTAATATCAATATATTTAATATTATAGAACATTGCAGCATCTTGACTCACAGAACTAAATGTCGGACACAGCTGCGTTTTCATTAAACAACGCTGACTGAAGTCAGAGTCTTAGAATATATAATGAGGCTACTTAGGTTGCCTAAAAAATGCGGCCTAGCTGTTGCGAAGGTTCACAAGTGCTGCAGCAATCGCCTTCCTATTTATCTGTTAATGTCTTTCGTGTCATATTTTCATTTCGGTTGCCCACCTTTGGGTCTCGTTGCGGATATAGCCTCACCCCGAAGTCGACTGAGTGAGCAGCAATGTAGTACCCCACTTCGTGACGAAGATGTGTTCCTTCGGTCCCCTAAATTTTCATTAGAATTCCACTTCTCATCATCCCTTTCACAAATTCAGTAGCATTCCATTGCCAACTTCGTTACTCTTACAGGCAGAGTCCCCCGGAGTTCAAATGTTTATTAGCCCTCTGGGAGTCCCATAGGCACACAAACAAACACACACACACTTCTTTCATGTGCAGTGGAAAAGCTTCAATGATAAAGATACCTTCTTAGTTGAACCTCGTCCTCAACAGTGAAACAAGCTAGGAAGTGAGTCCCATTTAGCAAAGTTTGCAATTTCGGCGTAATCCGTCCTTCAATTCTCGCTATCGCCTGTTCAGAGTCGCTGTAGGAGAACGAGACGTCTTGCTCAACCCACCATGCTCACTAGGCTGTTACCGTCTGCCAATAGCATGATCCAACGTTAAGGCCAATCATCTCCACTAACATTCGTTTCGTACAAACTGAATTGTCAAAGGTTGCTTCTATAAACAATAGATAGACGGTCTCACGATTTCTGCCCATACGAGCTGCAAGTGACTCTATTCTTATGTGTGGTGTTGGCTCTTCTCATCAATGAATTGGTTGATGGCATCTCTTTCCAACTAGTGTATCATAGCCTGCTCCGCAAGTGACCTGCAGGCGGCCTTGAATCGTAGCTGTCGATACGTTTATTGTGTGTCATTAGATCTTTTAATTGCGCCCGTTATTGTTTTCACTTCCTTCAATTGTTCTTTTCCCTGTCTTACACGAATACGCTTAATCGAAAGAAAAGGCGATCTAAAGTGGTGGCATTAGCGCATTTAACAAAAAGGTTATCACCGAGAGAATTCGATAATCGTTAGTCGCTTGGCAAATGGCGGAGGCGTACAAAAAAACGAAACAGAAAAAAAGCGGACGAAGCCGCCTGACGCCTTGCGCCTTCCTGCTCGACAATCTCATGAAGGAATTCTCATTTCTGTCCCACGTAACAGTGTCAAGGGGGCAAATAATGGCCGAGACAAACGAACTAAAATGAGAAAACCTGGCATGAACAGCCGTGAATTCAAAAGACGTGTTGAGAAAAAAGGATGATTCCAAAAGGCTTAAAACCCTTCATGTGTAAAATACCAGGATCTCATCATATACATCGTAAACGTGAATTGTCTAGCCTACTGCGGTTGTTAGTGTTTCCACATTGAGAGTCTTCTTTTCATCTATCACGCTATGCGTTCGTTCATTCAAGTATGTAATATGCACTTGCTCAGCCCAGGGCCTACCAATCTGACCGACGTTGAAGCTAGGAAGACGTTCGAGGCTGTCGGTGTGAAGGAATGGTGGTCAGTTGGGCAAAAGGCGATTGTTGCTTATAAAATTGATCGTCAGTGTATAGAACGCGCCCTACCCAAGGCTAAGGCGCCCAATAATGGTAGTCAAGACCAGGTACAAGTAGCACCGACACATGAGTAGTTTTCGTACACACAGACTTATATATATATACATATATATATATATATATAAACAAAAAAAAGCGCACATAATATAACAAGCTGTTCGCCAGCAACAAAGATTGAACCTCCAGAGGTGTTGTCGACTGTACTTCTTAAACCACAAGTGAGGCGTAGCTTTACGACTAAAGCGTTCACACATCTGGTGGTCAGGATTGTATAAGAAAGAGTACAGTAGGGAACATATATAGGGTGAGCTAAATAGACCATGAAGATAGAATGCATAGACCATATAGATAGAATAAAACATAATGGACAAAGCACTCATTATGCAATTCTAAGAGTACGCCATCTATAATGCTTCGTTTAGCGCACACACACGGATACACTCTTATATCAGAGATAAGTGGATACGCAAAAGGGAAATGCTTACCGACCTTACTTAAGGGCCGGCCATTGTGCGCAGAATTTCGCAATCCACAACGGAACGCGATCAGCGATTAGCGCTTGACTAGACTACAGATAGCGCAAACCCGTAGATCAGTAGAGGTCAAATTAATCGAATAAGTTATAACTGACTGTCGTTTACGTTGTAACACTTCTCAAGGGAAAGCACACGATGCGCGCCGCTTTTAAGAACTCAGCTTAGCCCCTAGGTTTCGGTGGTTTCTCACTTCGCTTTTACTTGCATATGCTCTAATAATGTGTTTATCCTTTGACTCTTCTATTTCAATGTGCACGCAAAAAAACAATGCTGGACCACGCACGATAGTCGAGGGGCGTCGTAACGTCAAAGATGGCGCTTTCCTAATGACCGAGCCAGTCAGGAGGTCTCTAAAAAGGAAACCGCAAAAGCGACTCATTTCTATGCTCAACCAACGGCCTTAAACCATCACATAGTTGCAGTTGTCTTCATCATTTTCATTATATTCCTCACCATCCCATTAGCACCGCAAGCAGTAACACCAACAACAAGGACCCAACTACGACTTCTCGCTACTAAAACGAAATATGAAATTCCTGCGGAATTTTACTGCGCACTCGTTTCCTCTTTTTTCCGTTCTACTTAGCTTTCTTGCGCTTTCCTTGCGTCCAGTATTGCCTCATCGGCTCCCTGTCCCGCCCTCGATAGCTTCCACTCTGCAACCCAATTCCTATTCCACCCCAGCCTGCAGTTCCCCTGGGGTTTTTTCGCTAAATGTGCTTGCATATATTCTGTGCTGGCCCTTCTCCCTTCTCGGTTTTTCCTAGACTTTTCTAGGGGACAGAGGTTTGTAAGCGGTATGTGCACATTTTGTAGCCATAAGGCAAAAAATATCGTCCCACGAAGGGTACAGAAGAAAGGATTTAAATGAAGTTGGTTTCCGCTTTTTGAACGGGCAGAACACGAGCATACGACATTGACAAACACATCCAACAACATGGTAGTGCAATGTCAGACTCACTTGCACCATGGCTTATTGATAGAGCGCGGTGAATTGCCTTCACCTTTTTGCGCACTAGAGGGAAGAAGAAAAAAATCTTTCTTGATTCTTGTACCGTCGCATTGAAATCTCCAGGAGCAACAAAGGAGGAAGATCGTTACGAGAGGGAATTGTTACTGAGGAAAGAACATCGCCACCGCTTTACTCAGCGCTGGTCACAGTTACACCATTAGCACTGAGTAAGCGTCTATCTCTCGTGCATTTCAAACATGTTCATTTTCATACGGCCGCTTTATCGCCGAAGAAGGAGCGCTTTTTAAGCAAACGTCGCACAAGTCTTCTTGAAATGCCGATGCATGTCCATTATGGAAAAAGATACATGTTTGGAGCGACATATAGAACAGACATAACAACAACAATAACAATTACAATAAAAATTATTGGAACGGCAAAGCACAATGCAAAAAAGCTAGATGTGCACATCTCAGCGGTGTACAAAAAATCGTTCGTCTTTCGAGCAGGTTTATCATCGAGGATATGTCAGAACGATCTGTAGCAGTTCGAGGACAGACAAAATTTCTGAACAAAAGATGAGTGATTTAGAGGGAACATAGAAATATTAACTTCGGCTTCTTCAAATGCCGCTTCCTGTATTCCCGCTGGTGTTCCCTTTCAGAAACGACCCACTCGATAGGGAACAAGATGCTATGATCATTTGTGTTATGTCCAAATGTCAAAATTCACTGCTTGCAGATATAAAAGGCGATATAAAAGTAGGCACTGTACAGCTGAAAGTATCGCTATGATTCCCGATAAGAGTGCTCTCGCGTGCTGTGATGAGACTGAAGATAGAGTCAGCGTATAGAAACAAATGTTCATAAATCCGATTTTATAGATTAATGCACACATAATGACCGCCTTCTGTGCTTCAGCCTTAATATAAGCGCAGTTCGAACGCTTCACAGCCATAAGTTTTGCAGTGTCTCCAGTGTCTAAACGCATTATTAGGTGAAAAATAATATAGGGAGAGTTCTATGGCATTTGTTACCATGTAACGTTTATTAAACCAATCTACTGAATGCTGCATGAAATTTTTAAAAGAATATTCGGCCATTAACTCCGCAACTACAACAAAAGCGATAGCGTTATGACAATATTGACACATAGAATGTTAAAGATATGTTGTTCAGGGCGCATGAGGCAAATAAAAAATATTTTCTCCATATACGTACGCTATGCAGGTATCTTCACAAAGAGGCCCTATCTAGCACCGCGGTGGAATTTTCAGCTATGTAGCTGGATATTGTTCTCTCCCCTTGGCTATATGAAGCTTGGGCCTCAAAGCTCATTAAGCATTTACGCATCTAACATTTTGTACATTAACGTTACTCAGCGTGAAGATGCAACGCAAACTACGGACAGTTTCGATGGTAAAATCTTCCCATTTTTCTATTTTTAATATCTGCTTCTAAAAAATAGAATCTTATAACCAGCATCTAAGATATCGTTAGGACTGACCATCAGTCGATACTTAACGTCTTACTGCCGGCACTGCTTTTCGCATTATCTCGCAAGACGGATTCCATAGATATAAATGTGCAACGACGGGGAGCAACTAGCATCAACAGTCTTTATTTTATATTCTAATACTACGAGGACGACAATATTTATGCATAGCCTTGCCTCCGATTTTGGGCATGAAATCTTAAATATGAAAGGCGCTTGACCTCAATTGCGAATGTTTTTCACTGAAAATAATTTTATTCGCAAAAATATGTTTAAATACGTATGTAGGCTTTTTTCGTAAGTATTATGGATGAATCCGTGGCGAATGTATATACATATATACGTCCTATTATAATTAGGCCTAGTTTCTTCTCAAGCATAACAGATATCTCAATGTTGTCAGTTTGTCTCGTATAAATTGTTGGACTGGTAGCCTTCAGCCGCTCTGCTACTCATAACGATATATTCGTATAATATTCGTATAAAAAGGATTAGAGCCACAACAACAACGTTTATTGCTTCCCTTACATTAACTACTACCCCGACAGTTGTATAGAGCTGTCCAATTGTTTGAATACCAGCAACCATACATCTGTCTAGTTGGTCTTCAAATAATGGGGTATCGTGAAGAAAGAATGGCTTCATGACGGTGTGAAAGCGAGGTGTTAAATGAACTGCGTTGCTGTTGCCAGCCCGAACTCCCTGATTGAAGGCACTCAGGGTGCAGCACGAACGAAGACCGCCCAGTCAGTTTAGAACAGGAACAGGCTTGCAGTCACCGATCTGATGAAGCCCACAATGCTGAGGCTCGGCATAACAACTGCTCTAACCTAGTGCGGTATTTTGCTGGAAAGGGAAGAAAGGTGGCGGGTAGCAGCGAGATAGATACGGAAACAACAAAACCGGCTAGGGTAGAGAGCCAGCTGTGAGAAACCGGAACTTGACTGCAGCCATTCTGTCCGATGATTCAAGTGGAGCTAAAAACACACGCATGATTGGTGGTTCTTATATGGGTTTTCCAAAGTGCTCGTAAATACTTGCCTGTGTATAATGTATTGGATGAAACTCGGGACTCCAGAAAGCAAGATTTCGTACACCCCTTTCTAAAAGAAACGGTATATGGTGTCCACATTCCATGTGTGCCGCCTACAAATGTAGATCCACATTGAACTATATAACAGCATGCAACAAAGTAACCGAAAGAAGCAGTGTGAAACGTGTGTAAGAGACCATATTTGAAGGTAGGAAAAAATTGTTCATACATAAGCAATTTTATTCTATTTGTATTCTGAGCGAGAAATTAAGCTGTGAAAAAATAAGCTGAATATTTTTTTCACATTTTAAAGCAGCTGCAATGCCTTGCTATTTGCAGGCCTTTTTCATAAATATACTGTGGTAAAACTGAATATGTTTGCGAAAAATTAGCGCACATTTTAACATAGGAAAAAATTAAAACAGATTTATTTAAGCGCTTGACTGTTATACCATCTGCGAGAGCCTGATCTAGCCGGCTCCGGCTCACTCTCGAATCTTCGGTACACCCGTCCAAGCTGAGAAACCTTAAGCGGTGATGTTTGCCGTTGGGCGAACCGTTTTCCCATTCTACACCTTTTTTCCTTTTAAATTGATGGTGGTGCAGCGCGAATCTGGAACCACCGTCCATTCGCCAACGAGGGTCAGCAGGGCGGCATATCGCAAGCCCTGGAGTCATCTGTCCCCAACAAAGAATTTAGCCATTTCACAGATCACACTTGTGTTGTTATTCCCTTACCCCGAAGCTCCGAGGCCAGATTCCCGAAAGGGTCCAGGGCCCGTTTGTCCGTTTCAACACCTGCCACACAGTCGTCGCCAGAACAGTTCTCTTGATACCATCGGGCCAATGTGTCTGACCATCCTGAGCAGCCTTGTGGTGGAGTTGCTGGGGTAAAACTACAATGGTGATAGCCTTTGGCAGATTTGCCTCAACGCACTCACTTTGACTGAAAGTATACGATCGTTGTGTCCAAGCTCTGTCCGACACGTTGAAGCTGTCTTAGAGGTTAAACGGTGCTGTCCCTCTGCAGAAAAGTAGCTACAGTGACACAGTGACGATAGATGGGCCTCGACTTCTCTTAAGTCTGTTGCGCAGTAATGTTTGGGTGGTAAATTTAATCGCTTCGTTTGCGATTTTATAAAGCCTTATGCATTCCAATTGTCTGTCAAGTACTGATCCTGTAGGCACCTGTGATAGATGTATCATAGCAATGACATTTCAAGTATTTTTAACGACCGAGTGCACTCTTGTTGATTCTATAGTTATGTCATTTTTTTTTATTTTGGCGTATCTAATCATCTGAATACCACCATGCTGTGCAGATAAGCCTCAACTCTCAGCTGTGTACTTTAAAGGCTTTCTTTTCCTCTTGGCCTTCGCGCGTCGCAGTGTGCTCTCAGTTGTCCCCTCCGCCATCGTATCAACCACCAGTCGAGCACCCTCGATGAAGCTACTCATTATGCAGATATATGTATTTGAATATACTTCGCAATACTTCACGACCATCATCGTAACCCTCAACATCTTCATAGGCCCACGCCAACCCTCATCGCTGTGCTTTTTGCGGCGTGAGCTTCCTATTCAAAGTGTATCGATTTCATAGTTCTGCCTTAGACTTAGCCCGGTTTAACGGCCGTTCCTGTTAAGATGGATTTATTCTTGAGCTGAATTCTTTTCGTTAATTCGTTTATTTGTATTTCAAAAATAAAAACATGTACGGACAAATAATCTGTTGTTGGTATTGCGTTGTCTTCAAATCGCTTTCATTCATTCTAAGTGAAAAGTAACTGCAAGGCAACATTTTTCCAATGGCATATTTTGAGTTTAAGTTGTAAGCGAAAGTAAAAACGAACTTAATGCAATATTTTAGTAATATTTACTTCTAATTTGCGAATTGGCAACAAACGGTAGTAAGATCAAAATTCTTAGGTCTGCGTATGAGGCTAATGCCGAGCTTAATAATGAGCTTACACCTAGCAGACTCGTTGTTTAACAAACGCCAGCAGATCGTAAAAGTGAAGACAATCAAACTAAACATTTTTGTTCCGCGTACGCTTCGTTAAAAGGTTCAATTAAAATCGGTGATTGTAATGCATAAATGATGTGTAACCGCAAGTTTTTGCATATATGTTATGTGGAATGTAGATACTATCTTGCATATATGTTTCCACTCGTTTATAGCATCCTTAAGTGTCGAGAGATTTTGCACAATATATTTGGTTTAGCTCTCGGCTTAGCTCATTGACAAGGTGTAGTCGAGAGGTCAATTACGCTATTAGAATTACAAGCGCTTATAGCTTGGATGAGCTCTTGGTAGTAGATTATAAAGGACTAAACTCTTAAAGTATTGCCTTTGAAAAAATTCCTTTCTTCCTATATAATATTTAAAAAATTTTACTGAATCATAACATTTCACTTAAACATTCAAACAAGTCAATCTGCATACCAGCAGTTAATAGCGACATGAATCACGAACCGCTCTCCTATGCAAACATTTGTTGTCAGAAGAAAGAGATAGAATGAATTAAATCGTTTGGAAACCGGACTGACCACTGGGTGATTTTTCGCAGATAAATCTAACATAGCTGGAAACAAGGGTTAAAAAAGGCAACTTTTTAATAACTTTTTAAGTTTGGTCATCGTTTGAATCGTCGTTCCATCCATCGACATGAATAAAGTCTAGCTTTTTAATTTACTGTCTTCAGCTATCGCGTAAAACGTCCGTGTTTTTGTCGAGGTACAAAATATTCTCCGACCCATCGCGCCAGTCAGAGGGTTTCTTCTACAACTTAGAATATAGGTGGACAGAAAATTTCAAACTTCCAACTTTTGTTTCTGACACTTTCCCTTCTAGAGGAGCTGCGTGCCGAGCAGTTGAGAATGAAGGCCGCCATGAGACCGAGCTGCTCACCTTGGTGTGCATCGCCGCGCATTTTCGCCGAGAGCTAAACGAAACTAAAGAAGCTTTGAGTGGGAAAAACGTCTCAAATCTTGCGTGATGGTGGGGTAAGGGAGGCTGTGTGACCGCAAGCGTCACCGTCGGACTAAATCGATTCAAAACTCATTCGTATGCTCTACTGCCCAGGTCACTCGCGATTGCCCACGTCACGACGAGAGAAAACGCTATCTAACGCTATCTATTTGCTGCTTCTAAGCTTGAGAAATACTCTAAACATTAATGATTTCGTTGCCGCTCTTCTAGCCGACGAACTTTGCTATGTGAACTACTGGTGGATGGTTGTAAAAGCATTGAAAGATCTCAAAATGTCATGGGTATCGAGATGAAAAAAGTACTACGCGAAATATTGGCGTTGATCAAGTGTATGAGCATCCGCTTGACCCTGGCGAAGAATTACACGCTGTAACGTTGGAACGAGTGATTAGAACTTCATAGGAAAGGTAATTCGTCATCGATGAACTCACTACTTGTATATCTGCTTCTATTTGTTCATTAATTTTTGGGCTACTAGTAACCGAATCGCCAATCCAGTCTTACTCGCTACTTGATTACTGCACTCCGACACACCCTTTTGCCCTGTTTATTGCCATTATGCGGGAAAACCAAATACGTCGGTGTTAAGAATCTTGAAGCAATTAGAGCCGCCAACATCTCAAGGAGCTCATTATCGGCTTTTTCATTACTGCTATACCCTTAAATCGAGGCTAAATTATATGTCAATGCGTTTGAAATGTTTGTCTCTCCTGGAGAAAATAAGAAATTGGGACATCTACATTTCAGTATTCTTCCCTACTCAGCCTCGACCTAACTACTGAATGAAATCGACTGAAAGTCGACTTATCGTATACACTCAGCCGCATCCTATAGTACATTTTTGGGATGAAAGCATGAAGAAGACAAAAGTTGGACAGAGGGACGCTCTCAACTCCGTACGAATTTCCTAAAATAAAAGATAGTCGCATGAGACAACGACCAAGAGAATTGAAAGAAAGCAGAAAAATCTCGAGAAGCGACCTGGACATTACGGGCCGTGAAAGACCAACCGTCTGTTGTCCGTTGACCGTTTGATCCTCGATGTTCTCATATATTCCATCTGACTGGGAACCACTTCCCGCCTTATGGTCTAGATGACGAACTTGCCAGCGCGAAGGTCCAATGACAGAGCGAGCAAATTCTCTGCCCGCCCGTCTAACAATGGCGGGAAAATGGAGCACCGAGCAGCGAATGTTAAGGAAAATGGGAGAAAAGGGATAAGATGGCCAAAAGAAAGAGCAACTTTCCCACGACCACCGCACGACGACCACTTCGCCGCAGTCGATAGATAAATTGCAGCAGATGCGGCGTAAGTTTTGGTCCGAACATTTGCCTGATAGTGAAGCCGACGGCAGCGAAAGGATCTACGATTGCTGTAAAGGCACCCACGGAATTTGTGGACATGCCATGGATTCCCTCAAGGGAAAGAGGTCTTAGTACGGGCCCTCCGAGGCAAGTACAGACTGCACCACGATGGTCTGAGGGTTAGGCAATGGTGGGTGTGAAATTTATCTTTAATATTTTTTGTTGCCATGACGCAGGGAGGAAGGGAAGCAGCCAGCACTACAGCAGAGTCTCCTAATCAACATACACAATACAATGTACACTGCTTCTGCGATACTGTACGGACCGACGTTACGGGAACCATACGGGTGTTGGCTGGCTACCGATAGGTAATACGAACCGAGGTAACTGCTGTACAAATGCTCTATCATCTACATCGTCCCCAAGTTCAAACGGAAGTCAATGAGGTATAGGGCAGCCTAACGACTACCGAATTGCTTCTGATAATGCTGGGCTGTAGTGAATCTGTATCGGGCGGATACATGCAGCATTGTAGCGCACTTCTTGTGGGTGAGCACCTAGAAAGACATTTGCAGGCCATAGGTCCGTATGGCATAGAGGTTATCGATCGTCGAAGTAGTCGACTGGGATTACGAAATAATTGTTCAAGCTGAAATTAGAGAAAAAGTGAAAGACTAAGTATTTTTTAGTGGCCAAGCCTTTGTCGGTCCGGTGTTAGCAAATAGGGAGACAACGGTTTAACCCATATTAATTCATACAACAAGGAGCGCGGATGTCGCGCATATTTAAATGCGCGAATGCATAAAATATACATGACTAATAATGTATAAATATAAAGTGTCCAAAGCAGAATGGACACTAACCGAACAGACGGTAACTGAGCTTTTTCGTTTGTCCGGACTACTCTAGTCATTAGACGCTAACCAAAAGACATAGAAATTGATCATACGAGTATCGAATTCAGAAAAGCTAAATAAAGCTTTAAAAAAGCTGACGGTAGAAATTAGTTTCGCGCCTTCTTGAGAGACAACTATAGTCGATTATGTTTTTCGCTCTGGAAGTCGCCTGAAGAGAAATCGTCATGAAACGAGTGCGTTCGGCTGCAATATCGACTTGCATTTTGATACTAGGCAAACTCAAGTAGTGTAATGCTTGAACGATCACTGCCTTTATATGCAGAATTTACAGGCAGGTTTTCTAATCATATGATCGATTTTCATCCAATAGCGCTGTCTTTTCTTTCATTTTTCATGAAATGTATGCTTTTGTCTCCAGATTTGTTAACATTTTATTAAAAAATATGTTTTTTGCTGATAGGATATACAGCTACCAAGCGATGTGCCTACAAGTGCAATACACTTATTAAACCAGCTGCCCTATAATGTCCTGTATTCAAGTTATGGTTTGATTCTCTAAAAAAATCTCAAAAATTCAATGTTCAGCCACTAGATACTGCGAAAGGATGAAATAAATGGGCCTGACCGAGTACAAACCCTAAGACTCTATGCTTATGATTCCAATTGCAAAGGAGTGGTTTTTTCATTATCCGAATAAATCACTGATTGAGTTTTGTGTGGATTCAAGGATTTTCCTGTATGGGTAACCGAATATGTTCGTGAGAGCTAAGGGGACTGGCATCACGCCGGTTGGCCATACGTACTAAGAAATGAAGACAGTACTAGAAGAATGAGCTTTTTCATATGGCCGTATGCTGATCGCGCTGAAAATAATTATCTGGCATCCTATTCGCGCATACAGATAATCCCATACGGACATTAGCTTTGCTATATGCGTGACACAAGAACGTGAAAAAAGAAAGACGCTTTGTTCAGCCGGAATTATCTGAACAGTTTTCTCGTGCCCACCTTTCCATAATAGTGAGTGCCCTTAGCTGCCGCATTTACCAACAGTGGCTACTGTCTGCACAATAGATGATATTCCTGTCACTCACAAAGGTAGTCAATCGATCTGCCAGAACAATAAACGTAACCGAACATTAGCCCTTGATGGCATCAATTGTCTCTTTTTTTTACTATGAAGGGATCGCAGTATGGTTCTTCTTCGTATCATCCTACGGTGAACGCACGTATAATCATAAACAAATGGAAATCTTCGCTAGCGCAATCACAGCTCGTTTCTCCCCGTTTCAATTTGCCTAGCAATTAGCGGGTGGCTATGCTGGCAAATCGTCTGTGCTTGTTCAGCTACGCGTGCGCGGTTCGAGAGCGCTACAAATACAGAAATTGTTCACACAGGTGCCTACACGTACAGCTCAGCCAGGCCGCTTGGGAGAGGTGTGCTCGGCTTTGGCTGCCGAACATCAGTTGAGGTGATAGAGCGCGAATGGTCTTAAATTTCAGCTTTTGTATGAACAGACAGTCAATTTATGTGTTGTAGTCCAACATTTTTTCTAGGGCAAGTTTTGTCAGTTCATGTTAACGACACCGTACAAGTGAAGAGTATATGCTCGCTTTAGTTGAGTCTATGAGCCATGTCACCGATCTCTCAATTTCATGAGCACTTCACACAGCTGCTGGGTATAGTTGATATGGTTATATCTATGTAGTAATGTTGGTTAGTAGTTATACTGGTAGGTAAGTTTTTATTGCTATTTATGTTGCATTTAGTACATCAAAACAAGATAGGTGAAGCGTAAGCGAAAACCGAGAGTCTGAGAAATTTAAAGGTAAAGCCACTGTATCCTTGATTATCGTAACATTATCATCCCCATTTCTGTGCCCTATTCCTCATACAGGCGCAAAAAACATTGTTTGCTATTACCTGACCAGCAGTGGCATCACTGGTGATCAGTGCTTCGAAATAATGAGGCTAGCTGCCGGAAATGATATACACTGCACTCTGTCTGCCACACACAAATTAGTTAGACATTTGTAACTTCCAGCCATACTTCCGCCGTGAGCTGGCGATAAAGCTGTTTCATTGTGCTGGTGGAGCGATCGTTTGACATTTTGAATCTCCAGAACTCCAGCCACCGCCCACTGGGTAGCCCACTGGGGTTGCGCGCCATGGGTTTGCCATTAATATTGTTAGACTAATAATATAAGGCGGGGTATTGCGCGACTTCCAACGAGCTCTTCTCTAGGAGCGATAGAAGAGTGGGACAGCAAGCACAGAAAGGAGCATATTAGATCTTGTGGTCCATCCTCGTTCTCAATTCTGCTGTAGAGTCGGAGGTCACGCGGGAAATTGTGGCTCATCCTAAAACCATTATGCCTATCCTACCATGCTAGTAGAGGTAGGCTTGCCTGATGAAAATAGTGTTCGTCCGATGAGTGAAAGCCTTGATCAATGGTTTCGACTTCTTAGAGTTTCAGCATCGCGCGAACATGAAAAAAGACCCAGTTAAGGTGGTCAGGCCATTGCAAATGAACTGCATATTATTAGAAACCCCAGTATTCCAATATATCCGTATGCATATATGCCATTTATTCATTAGCAGATATGCAAGCAATGGATTGTCAGGACAACATGTGGCCTTTACAGCGTATTATTACATTGATATTCGATGTGTATCTTGGGTAGATCTTTTTGGAAGAAGTCCAAGTTTTCGTCTAACATTAAACACGATGTACTACATCACTACGGAAAAGCAGTATTACGTGTTTGGATTCTGTTAGACTATTTGTCATCCATTAATCGACATCGAAAAGAAGCACTTTTGCAGCCTCTATGGTATGATAAACTGAAACGTATAAAGCTAGCTCACCGTAAAGCTCTGCGTGTTGATCTGAGCATCAGGATTTATTCAACAATGAAAGGAAATCTCGTTCAAGGCCGTAGTCTAGGAACAGACGTAATGCTATTTTAATAAATTTAAATCGGGTGTGGTTGACAACCAAGATATCTACAGCATTGCGTGCTCTTTTTATAGGCTATTTCTCAACAAATACTTGCACTGATAATTGCTATTTATTTATTTATAAATATATCTTCTATTAACATCCACATACCATTCTGCACTGTTCAGCATATCTCTTCCAATTATCGAATGGTTAATATCTTTACCTTACCGGCTGATAGAAACATATGTGAACGCGATTTATTTACCAGATTGTTAAAAATAAAGAAAAGCGACATCCAAAATACTAGAAGCAAAAACTCGCGCGTTTTTAAGCATTTCTCGTTTGATCTATGCCCCTTTATTTCCTTTTACTGCTTGCTGTTATTCGTTGGTCGCTTTCGGATCATCTGTCTTTCTGCCATCCAATTCAACGTAATTCGGATCCGGCTATAAAATAATTTATTCGACAGCAGTTCCACTTGGCCTAGGCTATGTTCTCAGTCGTTGTAAATGCGTTACCGCATCCGGATCTTTAAACGATTGGCAAAATCGCATCAGCCGCACAGTTGAGTGAGTATGTCAAGTGGAGTGAAAGTGAATCGCAAAGCGAAATATTCGGTAATGATTACATTAAACGGCGCAAGGTGTTAGCAACGGTTGTGGCCAAAGGCCGTACTCTCGCTACCAAGTGCCTTTAGCTTTGATACTGGCGCTGCTGGACTGTGCATCCTGAGTCGATGATGTTGGGAATACATTTGCCAATCGCGTGACTAGCCATCCGGCAAACCTCAATTTCCCTTTTGCACTGTTTTTCCTTTTTCCCAGTGACTGTCCTTGGCACGAGATGAGGTGGAGGTTGCACGGGGCCACCGCGGATCTCATAGCGACCATCAGGGTGGCCATAGTTTCACAGAAAACGTCGCGCATCGAATTTTCGAATTCGTCTTAGGAGAAAAGGAATGGAAATGGGAAAATGGTATTTATTTTTCGTTCGTGTTTGCCTCTTACTCTCTTCTTCAAATTTACCTAGGCTTCTTGCGCTAGCTAGCCCTCTCCTCACTTCACAATGTGTCACTTGTAAATATGTATATATATATGTGTTTTTCCTCTTTGACAGGCGGCTGAACCGGAGGGGTGTTAATAGTTCAACCAAAGAATCGAAAGTCCTGGATAGGGGCCAGTGGCGGGAGACGCAGAAGGATGGGGACGTTTTCAATATTTTCG
>MNPL01004024.1:18634-29540 GCA_002081605.1 Tropilaelaps mercedesae | reverse complement strand
TATATATATATATATATATATATATACTGTTTTGTAGTACTTGCTATTTGGGTCTGTAAGCCATAATTCAAAAGTAATTCATAGTTGATCATGAGCAAAAATAAAAAAAATAGAATCCTTCATTGCATTTCGCCCGAGCCAAAAAACGACACAAGTCTTACACTAAGCATTTTCCTATTAAGTCTCAGCATATCTGTGCTAATGTTGACAATATTTCCTGTCAAAATGGACACAAATCCTTGAGACAGCATTTTACATACATCTATAACTGCGCGCTCCCGATTAGCCTGAATGATCTTTCTGTTCTCTCGCTGTGGAATCAAACTCGTTTTGTATCCGTATACGTTCCGATTCGGCTGCGCGAGCAACTGAGCGGACAGATATCTAGTGCCGTTCCAATTCGTATAGATTAACAATTTCGCTGAGTGTAAAGTTAGACCGCCTTAACGTTACAATTGCGCCAGCGCTCAGCGGACGGGGGTCGACAAGCCGAATTCCGACCAATCGATCCAACGGTCAGAGTAAATCAGCGGAGACATGCGGTCTGAGCATTATCCTGTCCGCACAACCACCATTCACAACGCCGAAGAAATTCGAAGCAAATCTCGACAGTTCACTGGCTCGGGGTCACCCCGACGGCAGCGAGCACGTTCATGTTTCATGTGAAACATGGCAACGATTTCGCTTTCGATGCTTACGCCCAACTGTAACTTTTCGTCACTTCAGCAGTCTTTAGTATTTCGTTCCGGCCGGTTAAGATACAGAACAGACGATTGTGATCAATTTCGGCGTTCTGCGTTTGAGAGGGGCTTGACGCGTCTGGCTGAAACGCCTATGAAACCGCTTAGTCAGAATGTTCGTATGTCTCTGACGGCGTGTGGTCTCATCAGAATATCCGAAGTAGTTGGACGTCAACTGAGTAGCCATTCGCAGAATGAATTGTGCAGGTCGCCTGTCACGATAACGTGCACCAGATAGTGACGACGTTGTTGAAGCTGCGTGTGCGTTGCCTTGGATAAGAGATCGAAGTATAGAAACGCATTTGCGTAAACAAGAAGCCAACTAAATGAGCAAAACTCAAAACGGTGCGCGTACGTTTTACATGCGTTCGTAGCCGATGTTTAAATTGAATATAGCACACACACATCAAGCATGAACCGGATGGATGACGTGAATATATGTATATATATATATATATATATATATATACGCTATGGTTTTGTGCTATTTTTGTGCGACCCCACGTGCGCACTATTCAAAGGCGGTTGAAGTTCTATTTCAAAATGGTCGAAGTGCCGATGTCGATGTCGTCTGTTGAACTCGGTCAGGGCGTTTGTGCAGATCGAATTCTTGTTCTTCGGGCCCTCTAATGGGCGTCCAGACTACCTGATTTAGTCCTTCTCGCCTTGTTCGGCGCCCCCCGCCTCCCAACATGCATAACGTGCAACTCTGCCGGCAGAACCCTGCGCTTCATATTGCCTGCTCCTCATAACGATCTCGAGTCCGCCAAACAAAGGAGACCTTTTCCACGTTGTCGTTTCAGCTTGATTTCATTGCAAAAGGCAGCCAGTTTAATTCTGAAAATAGGTGGGCTATAGACAGACGGATTGTCTGGAACAGCGTGACATACGAAAGCAGATCATGCAGCAACCTTACAGATCAGCGCTGTCACCGGGTTGCAGAGAGGCCTGATTCGGTCGTCCGAACGAACACACCCACGATACATGACGAGAGTGACGCCAATAACAATAGTTGCGGACGCGCAAAAACTCCCAGGAGGGCCTTCAGCAATCGAAAGAGATAGCTGGACTGTACATTTCGCCTAAGTTAGACTGGTGATACATTTCCGCCGCCCTGCGTCATCGCACCGCTTCGCCACCCGATCTTCTCGGTGAGTCGTACGAATGAGTGGTTGCGCCGGCGTCGTAGCGCCATCAGCAGTAGCGGGGCGTCGCAAACAGATGAAAATGACAAGGAGGACGTTTCGGAACCGCATTTCCTCTGACGGACACGACAAGTATGTACGAGCGAGGAACGAGAAGGAAGGTGATCTAGAGGCGGAAGCATACGGCGAAACAAGCGGCCGCAATGAATATAGTCGTCGCTCCCCTCAATCAGCCGCGTGTACGAATCGACGACAGGACGTGTCACATACATCCTCGTTAGCCAGGATAGGTCTGTATGCCTGCGCTTATGCAAGTGTATGTTGCTTCGTATACCTTAAAGCATTTGTCTTGTTCACCTTTAACGACCTGCCTCATATCGGACGTGATCGGTGCTTTCCACCGGGAGAAAACGGATCGTATGTACTAATGGGCGTTAGTTTCGTGGTCGATAACTCATTTCTGAGACACTGGTCTATCGATTTGTTATGAGATTACGCGGATGCAATACTCACAATAGTCGTCGAAACGTGATCTAATAGCGCCACCAGGTTTACGGCAACGATGCCGTCGTCCACGGGTCCACACCACCGTCGTCGTGCGTTGTCGCCATCATCGTCGTCGTTCTCACAGTGATCGTTTCCGTTTCCCGCAGAGTAATAACGAGCATCCTTCGTCCGTTCGTCATTTTCGTCATCGCATCGTCACTCGACGGGCACCATTGGCGCAATCCGTAGCTCGCCGAGACGCCGACGCTGGCCCGATCTTGCGTGGCTTTTAGCCACGGCCATACACAGGCACAACAAAACAGAAAAAAAGAAACGCACGCGGCGCCACCAGACCGGCACGCGTCACTCGGCTTGTCAGCTCAGCATCGCTCGATCGCTCACTGCCTGCACGGACGGATGGATCTTCTCGGCGCGTACTCTTCAACTTGGCAGAGGTGCACGGCCCGGAGCGCCACGGCTCACACTTCGTTTTTCCCACCCTCTCCCCCCAACGAACACGAAATCACGCACAAACTGAGCAAACAAAGGCGCACTCGTTTTTTCTCCGAGGTGCACGCACGGCGGAAAGAAAAGTGCGTCCCTTGTTGCTTCTTAAATCTAGCAAACCCGGTCAGTCGATCGCTAGTTTTCGTCAGCGGCGTTGGCCGCGAAGATTTCTGCGGCCCGGCTAGGCCGTGTTTTCGTCACCCGGTTGTGCACAGCAGAAAACGCACGATCTTTTCTCGCTAATTCGTTCCATTTTTACTGAGCCGCTGCGTTGCACCGATACTGCGGGACGCCGCATATCGCTTCCGTCTTCGACGATAGGGGTCCCGTCGAAAGGGCTCTGGCGTTTTCGGCGAAGACCGCGTCTGAGGAGGCCACCACGAAGTCGTCCAGCCCGGAGCCCCACCACGTGGAGTGGGGCCCTCCGGGAGAGGGAAACGGCCCGGCAGAGGGGCAATTGGAGGAGGGCAGGCCAAGAGACTCACCGTCGTCCGACCGCGATGGCTGCCATGGCCTTAGCGCGCACATACCTCCTTAGGGAGAAGGGAAGAAGACAGCGCGGCCAAAGAAGGCTCTCGATGTGTGGGAGGGGGGGGCTATTCGGTGTGGGCCGGGGGTTGGCCGAAGCGAAACAAATGCAGCCGGCGGACGGGGGAACGCACTAGCTGTAAGTGTCTGCTAGCCTGAAGGGCAGGAAGGATTCTGGGCGTTGGGGGTTGATTTGGGGTAAATGAGGTTGCCGGATAGGAGCGCACAGGGAGAAAAGTGGTATTTTTAGCTGCCCCTCGGTAATAGTGTCGGCGGTTCGGTAGTGGCTTCGAGTGCTTATTGATGGTCCTCAACCTTCCTCCAACTTTCGTCCTTACGAGCCTGCGTTTTTCAGGTTAAACTTGAAAATCTAGCCAGCGGGTAGTCATCGTAGCTATCGGCCAGTACACACACACACACACACACCATCACACTTTATTCCCCTCCTACTTCCTCTTCTATCACCTTGCCTCAGCCTTACCACCCGGCAAGCAATTGTTCATCTATCGATAATTCCGAGGAGTGATGGGTGCTCTATTGTGCGGCGCCTTCAAGCCAGGTCGGCATTGATTAGAATACGTGGTGAGGAAAAGAACGTCCATAATAAAGCTCGTCCGACGTAGAGCTCGAGCGCTTGAAGACACACGTATTTGTGCCAGCTGTGTGCTCTATCCAGAGAGAGAACGAACCGGACGGAATTCAGGGACGAAGTCGCAGGAAGTCCCGTGGGCAACTGGGATGCACTTCGGTGGCAGGACTTCCACCGCAAGGTATGAACGTATTTAAAAACCTTCCAAGGACGGATTGCAATGAGCTATTGTCGTGTAGACAGCAAATAAAGAAAAGAAAACTATGCATTATTTAATCTATGCTATTTTGCCGATAGTATCGGCTTGAACAATAATCTGAGAATCTGGCGGCTAAGTATATCAGATACGTGTAGACTACTAAGCTTTAGTAACACTACGACTCTCGAAGTTTTGCAAAGCCCTAACTACGAATGTTGCAAAGTTAGCAAAGCTACCGCCGCATGACCAATATATAGTTTGCATCTTGCCTTAATGCACCAGAACTCGCTTTTCTGGTAAGATCCTTTCACATAAAGCTTCTGCATCTAAATGCCACTTCTGCAAGTGCAGGAGAACATTAGCCACGCTGTCGAAAAACTTAAACTGGATACAGCGAGTTGCCCATTCCTACAGTCGGCTTAAGCCAGTCAGTTATTCCGTTTCGACAAACCATGTCCATATGGATGCCAAGTTTTTGAGGTTTACTCGTTGTATTCCTTCGTACTCATGTCCCTAGTACGCTTGTGCTAGAACTCCACTTATGCATTATATTACAACGTACATTAGAGACGCAGTATTCAGTTCATAAAGATAGATGGGTACTAGCAACGACAGAATACATTGAATCGCTGAAAAGAGAAGATATTTTGACAGGCTGCATAACGCAAACCAGCCTCTCGACGCTGGACGGCTACTGTTAAGGTCAGGTGGTAGAGATCTGTCAGTTAATAGCATCACTGCGACTGGAGGAGACACGTAGGTGCATGGGTTCGATTCCCGCCGGTGCACATTTATATGGGGTGGTCCGTCTTACGCAGTAATGCAAAAACTGCTACCGTGGACGTTAAATGTTGGCCGCTGGTTAAAAAAAATATAGTTAATAGCATTACATAGCACAAAAATATAACTAACTACGGTTGAGGTCAGTAGTTGCTAACTATAATGGCAGAGTTAGCAGCTACTGCTGTACGATCAGACGCCAAATGCTTATATCTCATCTACTACATAAGGTGTGAATAACCCATCAGCATACTTACAGATGACAGCATCAACTTTCTAATGAGCTGTGTCGAGAAAAGGGGAACTGTGGCAAGCGACAAACGACAGTCTGTGCCGGAAATCTAGCGCAGCGATGTTTCAGCAATCGTCGTCGAAGTAACAGCAGAAGGTGTGAGTACCCTTCCAATGAGTCGCACTGTCGATACGACCTACGAACATAGTTGTTGACATGTTGCGTGTTTCAGCACACTCGACACGCACCATGCATAGGAGCGGTATAATTGATGTCGTCTGGTAACATATGGCAGTCGGACGAAAGCCTTACAGCGAGTGCGCACACTAAGCAGTATTTTTGCGCGGTAATCAATCCGACGGGTTCAATGACAATTCGTGCAGGCTGCATTAACCGGCTAGAACTATGAGAACCTCTCCTTCAGGTCGAAATTGTTTACGCATATGGGTCAAACACGTTTAGAAGAAACTAATTGAGACGAATAGCTTTTCTTTCTGTGAATGTGCTGTGGATCTTTGTCGTGCTTGAACCATATCGTTTGGGAATAGAATAGCGATAGCCATGGATATAAACACAAAGCAAATAGTTTATTATAGGAATATAGCTCGGGGCAACAAAGTAGAATAGCTGGACTAAATTTCGTCATCTTAGATCGATGTTAATACATCCGTTTATGTGTATAATGCAATAGCAGTGTGTATACAAACCACTACCTTTCCCTTGGTCCTGACCGACTCTGCAAGTGACGGTATACAAAGTACTCCCAATCTGAGCAGAAATGCAAGACATTCTCTCATGGAACACGTGCTCATCTCTCGAGATAGCGCTTACTTCGGTAATGGTTGGTTTTCACTTGCTTCAAGGAAAGTGGTCCTCGACGTCCAATGATACCCGTGCCTCTATTGGCTGTTTAGTGATAGCGAAATTTGTTGTACTCGTTTGAGGAGCTTTTGAGGGGACCAGCTATTTCCTGTCGTGTGCATAATGCACCAACCAGGACAAGAAAACGGAATGGACAATAATGTATATTAGAAGTAGTGAGCCCGAAGCGGCGGCCGGATACCGAAGACGTACATTTTAGACATCGTGCGAATGAATATTTGTCGTATGTCTGTGAAAGATCGACGATTAGGCTTTTCTGAGAATTCAAATTCCTACGATTAGATGGTTTTTTAGTAACAAGGGCGCTTCGGAACGGAGTATTGACCTCCCATCAAGAATTGCTGCACCTCACGTGCGAGTACGCTTGTACACGTATCTTAATGTGTAGATAATTCTAAATGCCTAAAGATAGTTATGCCTCGAAGAACTAAGCCGCACGTGAGCTTTATTCCATGCATCGAACCGTCGGAATTCTAGAGCCGGTGTGCTTGGGTCAATGAAGGTCCCGTTTCATTTATAATGCTGTCATCAATATTTGACAGGCGAAGGGGGTTTCTTAATAAAAGAAAGACACAGAACCTCTGGACACAGGACCATACAAGATTGCTCCCTCTATTTGTGTTGCTTCCTCTCAGTATGTACTCGTGCCAAGGGAATAAGCAGCAGACATAGTTAAATCTGCATGTGTGTCCTTGCCTTGAAACAGGAAGAACATCGAAGGCGTCGCGGTGTTTTTCTAAGCTGTTTAAGACGTCCAGGGCACGCGTATTTTAGGTGGAAAGAGAGCTAGTGCTAAAAACAATTGAAGGTTGTGTCGTTGGGTAAAGAGAGAGAGGTAGATAGATTAATAAGAAGAGTGGGAGATAAAGAGAGGGAGAGAAAAACATCGACATTATAAATAGAAGGTTATGAACGCCGAAGGAACAACCAATTACTTCCACAACCTTAAACATACGTTTGAATTATGTAGGTATATATATATATGTATATATATCCATCGAGCGAGCATTCGAGCGAGACGTCGGCCAGCAGGTTTAACGAGGTATGCTAATTTCATTATTGCATATTCTCAAACTAATCTCCCCCTTGAAACAGCGAAACGATAGTTGATTTTACGACAGGAGACACGATGCAAATACGGGTTTGCCCTTGCTGTCTAACATGGTCATCTCTGGACGACTTTAATACACATTAAAATTTCCAGTGGACAAACGATTTTAGGCATTGGGATCTAGACAATGTGTCGGGAGAGTCAGCCGTCTTTTTGCCTTGGAGAAGATGAAATGCTGAGACTATCTTCGTTATGTGTGGAGGAACTTCGTTGTAGCTAAAGCGCTACCGTCCGGCTGAAGTCGAACTACTATATTTTTACCAGAACAGTGGTACCGAAATAAACATCTAATCCGGTAGTCTGATTCATCTCTCTTAGCCGTGTAATACGGCTGAAAATGAAATAGCACATAAGTATGCAAGGCAAAAGATGACATGCGCTAAGCGACTAAGCAATTTCTATTATTGAAATCACTAGCTAAAATTTGATGGTGACAACGAAGTGGTCCTCGTGTACAGTTTCCGATTGGCATAGAGCCTTGTCAGCATTGACGTCATAGAACAACAAGTGACATTGCGAAAGCAATGAAAATCACCTAAAAATGTTGAATTTCAAGTTTCTAATAGGAACGTTATCTTCTTAAAATGCTATGGCAAGTGTACGTTAAACAAAAGTAGTAACCGAGATATCCTTGTGCGGATTTTTTAACACTGGGACGAGTGTTTATGTACATCAGCGGTTCCACAAGTTTCTATGTTGACGGTTCGTCCACGTTGCTTAATCGAAAACTGATCCAAATGCGCGCATTAAATACAATTAGTGGAGATTGTCAATGCAGCATTTCTTTGTGGACGAAACAACACTTCAGCCACAGACTCCATGCATGCGTGTGACCTAGGATGCTCATTATTTAGCTATAGTTGCCGACTATATAATGTTCCGAGGAAGTGGTCTAGGTATACTGCTTGCGTCTGGCGTTGCCCTTCCATTGTTGCCCCTATGGCGGCTACTTTAGCGGGCTATCGGGCCAACATACGATGATCACAATGCCAGTACTCAATTGCCCACTAATTTGCTGGTAACATTGTTACCGGCGAATTAGTGGATCACAAGAGTCTTATCGTTTTCTACTTTTGGACGGGTTCTGCCGTTAGCCTTTCGGGCTAGTAAAAAAAGCAATCCCCGTACGCTGCTCGGCATCACCATGTAGTGCGAAAGCGTCAAGGCTAGAGTCGTAGTGGCCGGAACACCCAGGAAACAGAGGACACTATCAAATAAATAAAGTCAACACGAGTTTTCTGACTGTTTCAACTATAGAGCGTACATTTTGAGGAAATATTACACGTTTTATATGGTATTTATGACGATAACTTGGGTGATGGCGTTATAATGGCGATAATATGCTGAGCCTATTCGAACTCAGATACCGATGCGACAGACGCGCCCTTGCAATATTCACTACTTGAATACAAATTTGCACATGAAAGAGCTAATGTGACGACTATCGTCTAGTTCGATAAGGTTGGTGTTTCTTTTATTCGGCATCTGCATTTCATCAGGATGATTGATCAAAAAAAGGCTCAATTGCATAGAAATACTGACGCGAAGGAAAATAAAAACAAGATGGTTTTTGCAGCGTTGGTGAAATTCTAGAAAAGCTGCCATGTCGATGTTTAAATATAGTTACATTTAAAACGATGATATACAACTCGTTTTAAAGTTACGAGGTGTCTGCGAGGCTCCTTCAAGTGTGTTTATTGATAAACAGGCATAGTCGCCAGGGACCCTGACGTGAATCGCTGACACTTCTTCGTATAGCTCAATTAGAAACAACCGGTGAAAATAAATGGTCAACCACCCGATGATGGAGTGGAAACGAAAGACAGATACGCCTCGTCCGCGGCTGGGAGCCTTGGCTGGATCACTGCTTGCTCTTGCGATTTTCAACTCGTCGTGCGCTAAGCTTCGGAGGAGATGGCCTGCAGCAACAGCCTGTTCTATCCTTAGTTAACACCCTACTAAATCTGACAGCGAGAAGGCAGATCTTCGACGTCGAGGCTATTTCCGGCCGGCTTGCAATTGCTGCGTCTTCTTTGATCGACACTCGTATTGCTCGCAGACCTGAGAAAGTGACCAAGAGTTAAGAGCACAATGCAACCATTGGTTCGTGTGTTTTTGACTGCTGACCACCTGCTATACTCGTTCTTACCGCCCGTGAAAGACCTGGCTGGTCCGCCAAATTCTGCTCATCCCATGACCTTCAGCATCGGCCAGGTAGGCAGCCAAAATCATATAGTATGGCTATACGACAGATCTACTGTGGACTTACGGTAGCAACTGGCTCTTTAATTGTTCGCAATTGTGCCGTGACGCACGCTAGTAGGTCTAGAAAAACCTGGTCGCATGTCCTGACTCATTATAGCATATTTGTCTCTGTAAAAACAGTCGAATTTACTGATCACGATAGCGCTGGATTGTGAACAACGCAAACAATTTTATTGCCAGGCAGCTCAAGTTTACGTCACCTACTTTAGTATAAAGAAATATGATTATTTTTTGCGATATATATATATATATTAGAATTTTTTTCGATACGCGGATAGTTATAATAGAATAACTTTCAAAACTACGTTAGAAATGCGTGTACATGGTCATTTTCCTACTGTATGTTCTACTTCCTCAGATCATCAGGAAAAGCAATCAGAGCGGAGTGGGCTTGATTGAATAGACTGAAGCCACGTAGTCTTTATCGGCGTGCTCCATTTGCTTGCTTTTTCTGGGCTGTGCTACTAAGCGCAACAAATCATGGTGCTTGTATGCACTGAACTTCACTCAAAGTTCACGTCCTTTGGTGCCTTCACAGCACACGAGAGAGGAAAACCTTTGGCGAACTCGTTTAAATCGTAACCTAACTCAATTTCGCTTGCCCTTCCAGCTGTTGTCATCATCCGTAGCTTTATCTACCGGGGAGGGTATGAAGTGCGCACAATTGTAAGGTGCATGCCACTGAGATTACATTATGCAGTATGAATAGTGACGCCCTGTTTTTTCCTGTCCTGTTTTATCACGTCTCTCTGGACTATATGACCTACTGAACGTAACAAGCACTGACAGCTGTGAGCTCGTAGACTGTAAACTTACATTTAGAACCTATTGCTTTTTTGCAGGAGTCACTCGAAAATCATTGTCTACGCACGATGATTCATACGTTATAAATACAAGGCTAATGTGTGGTCTACAGCGGTCAAGCGTAAACACTTAAACACACAAGGAGGATCTTTAATAGTTGTGGCACAGGTACGACACCCGAAAAAACATATTGCATTGAGAGCTACAAATAGAGCTGAATACAGAAAAAGTGCATGCATCCTACAACGAAGACTGAAAAGAACTTTTTGAAGATCGCTTGGAAAGTTTTAGTAGTTTATATAATATTCAGACTATCTACTGTTTTTGACGACGATCCGTTTGTTTCTTTTAGATGACGCATCGTCCTGATAGAAACGCCATGAATAATTGCTCCCAGTAAATGCAGTAACTTACGGAGGAATAGCCATTAGAACCAACACAAAATTTTGCTGCCTAAATGCCAGGGTACGGCGTAATATACTATTTTTAGGCATTGAGCTTTAAAGAGGAAGACATATACACGTGTGCTCGAGACCAAAATGAAAACCTATTAATTTTATAAAGCACTAGCATTGCGCTCGATAATCATAGTAATAGAGAATCGTATATATTCTATTTTTAAACAAATATTGCAAAAA